>VOQK01036938.1:12041-22498 GCA_015052645.1 Benitochromis conjunctus
TTTGTAAAAGAATAGGTCGCTCTCAGGAGCTCAGTGTGGTACCGTGGGAGGATGTCAACCCTGCAACAAGTCAAGTCATGAAATTTCCCCAATACTAAATATTCCACAGTCAACTGTTAGTGCTATTACAACAAAGCAGAAGCACTTCTGAACAACAGAAACTTAGTCATGAAGTGGTGGGCCTCGTAAAATCACAGAGCGAGATCAACAGATGTTGAGGCACTAGAGTGGTAGAGTGGAAGAATGGTCAAAAATTCCCATACACACGTTCCGAAAGCCTTCCCAGAACAGTTGAATCTGTTATAGCTGCAGTATATTATACCTTATTAATTACGAATGGTATGGCACTCAATTTCATACTGTGTGCATGCGAATTAATACTTTTGCCACTATAGTCTGTGTGTTCACCCTAATCCTATCCCGCACCTTGGGGAAGCAGCACCAACCATTGCTAGCTATGTGAAAATTTAAAAAAAACTGCAAAATCCCAAATATCTATTGAGATATTCTAAACTCTAACATTAAATGTGATTCAGAATATTTTTGCTTTTATATGTATTATTTTACATACGTTAATAGTATTATTATCACATCTTAAAAGCGTCTGTGATATTTACAGTAAGAGGCAGCGGTGTCCAACTTATCCACTAATGGTTGGTCCACTAATGCCTTCTTGGTCGAGTCAAAGACATAAGTCATCAACAGTCGTCGTTGTGTGTCCTGGTTTCTCAGCACCTGACGTGGGCCTATTTAATCATACTCCAAGTCTTGGGTAGCATTGGGGGCCTAGCTTGGGGTCCCTTACTGGTCTTACTGGTTTGGATTTATTTATTTATTAATTTGTTTATTTTTTAAATCAGAAAAATAATGACATAACTTTTCATGAAAACAGTGAATGTTTAATAGTATTTCCTCATAACCTGCTTTTGTCTGATCATTTTTTATAACGTTTGTCTTTACAGTAATAGATTTGACAGAATTTGGTTAAAAATCTAATCACAGTAGATGTTTCCCTCAAAGTGCAGTAACCAAATCTGATTTCATTAATATTTCCTCCAGTGCCATATGCATCCACAGTGGAGGACCACTTCATCTTGGCAACACTGCATGACATCAGACTGTATATTGAAGATGTCTGCATTATGTTAATTTTTCAGCATTGGCAGTCCCAGCACACTCTGCTGCAACAAGCGAGGCAATTTATTCTGAACTGGGGGATGACTCCTTTAAATGAAAATTAGCTTGTTGTCTGTCTAATGATGTGACTGGATATGTGCGCTCAAATATTATTTGTTGAAGCTAACCCGTTGCATCATTTGCTCACTTTCTCTTATCTTGAGGTTAACAAACTCAGATGTTGCTTACTCTGCAGTCTGTAAGAGGACCCTGTACTCTGCACAGACCTGGATGAGCTTTGTTAAACGAGGGTCATGTTAACAGTTTAAACTGCGCACTTCTTGCAGACAGTGACAACCAAAGACGACGGTGTTTGTTACAATCAGAAAAAAGAAGAAGCAGTCCACGTATGTTTTTATACTGTTTTTCTGCTTCTAATGCTGCTGTTAGTGATGTGAAAAAAACCAAAAGTGTGCATAGACTATTTTTAGTAGTAGTAGTGGTAGTGGTTGTAGTAAATTATTTGATACTTGAGATTTTGTACATTTTTGAGATTTCTACATCGACAATATGATTTTTTTTTTCCTACCAAAAACTTAAAAACAAAAGGCCAGATGTAGCAAATGTGATGCAAATTCATATTTATTTATTTTTATCTGCCAGGTTCAAAATATTGTACATTTTCAAAAATGTTAATTTTCTGCCGATTATTTTATGATTAATGCTTTAAAGGGTTAAAGAGGATGTGTCATTGACATAATGCTCTTAGGGGACTGTAGCTCATTCCATGTGTCTGTAGTGAAGTATTTAAACGGTTCTACTTTTTTTTTCTCAGTGTAAGTGACAATTACAAAAAATGCACCAAAAAAATCCTTTAAATGAAGCTCAAAAAATCTAGAGAAAACTATGGTTTGATTTCTAATCATTAAAATAGTATCTTCATTTTGATGGTAAACACTCCTTTAAACACCATCACAGAAAACAGATTTCACAGAGTGTTGCTGTTTTCTATATGTTGAAACATGGCCCCACCTTGTGTCAGATAAATATTTTTGCAGCTCTGAATATTTGAAAAAATTATGTGAAATATTTTCAGAGCAAATTTTTCTTCTGGTTGCTTCCATTGCAGTGGTTGTAGTTCATGTAGTTTTGGTCAGTCTGTGTAATAATCTGGATCTTCTTCCAGCTGTACTGACTGACCTTTGACCTCATGTGTTGATGACTCTTCACCTCTGTCTCCTCTCACAGGGAGAAGATGATCTGCAGGGTCCTGCTGCTCATCATCCTCACCTCATGTGTCTCTGGTTAGTTTACAGCTTCACTTTATGAACTCCAAACAAAGCTCAACAACAGATTTGTTCCAGTTCTCAGTGTGTCTGCTCCTCTCTTTCCCTCTCTGTCTCCTCAACAGGATCATTTGTAGTCAATGTGACACAGACCTCCTATCAGGCAGAGGAGAACCACAACATCACACTGGAGTGGACGTTCACCACCACAGATGACATGTCTTTGATTAGTGTCCTCTGTTATCAGAAAAGTGAAGAGAAAATAGCAGTCTTGTACAATTTTGTTCATTATTTTGAGGTGCCAGAGTCTCAGGATGAAAAGTTTTCAGGACGAGTCCAGAGTGACAAAGACGCCCTCAGAGAAGGACGAATCAGACTTCAACTGTCCAGACTCAGGACTGATGACTCGGGCCTTTATGTTTGTGCAGTGTTTACTAACTACTCCTCAGGTTCAGCAAAATGTGAACTTAAAGTCACTGGTAAGTTTATTCAGTAGAATTAATAGAGTTTTCACTCTTTTACTGGCTGGACTTTAATCTGCACTTGATGGAGTTTAATTGTTGAGAATTTGATTATTTGTCAAGATCAGCTTTCATAATGAAAACACAAGACAAACATGTAAAACAAACATCAAAATGTGCTCATTCTGGACATGAATATATGCTAACTGTTTTTTTTTTTTATTATTTTTGTCTTTTACAGTAGCTGCTGATCAGCTCACAGACCGACTTTAACACCTAACACAGTCGGGAATGGCACTGACAGAAGCACCTTTGGTGTGGTGTTTGCCATAGTTCAGAGACAAGACTTATTTATAGCTGTAGAGATGATGAGTTTCTCACATTACAAGTAATAAATCCAAGTTTCTTGGATGAGTTTCACATCTCATCAACTCCAAACAATTTCATTCCAATTTCTTGTTTAAAATGTAGTTTCTGTTTTTTCACAACCTGCAAAAATGATCATTAAAGAAGTTAATTATAGGATTTGGTGTGCCAGGTCTGTGATGAAACAGTACTGGCTTGATCAAGGTTTTCTGTGTTGGCTAGAAAAATATCAACATCAGCCATTTAACACAAAGTGATTCAAGACCCATGGCCACAAGAAGGAGAATAAATATTCACAGACTGAGTCAGATTTTTTTTTTTTTTTTTAGTTTTGATATGGACAAAAGAAAAATACATGGAAGACTCTCTGAAAAGGTTTGAGTGAGGCAGCAAATAAAATCAAACCAAACATTAGCGAAGTGAGAGAAAGATGAATACCAAACTGCTTAGAGTGTCACGGTCCTGGGTCGTGTGACCCACTGCTTTTGTGTTTCATTGTATTTTAATATTCATTGTTTATGTTTTGGTTCATTTAGTCTTCTTTAGCTCTTAGGTTGCTCAGTTACAGTTCTTTGTTCATTTAGACTCCTTTGTGTCATCTCCCCCTGTGTTAAGTTCCCCTTGTTGGTTAGTGTGTCTTACCTGTCATGTTTCATGTCTGCGTGGTTCATGTCATCAAGTTTGGGTCATGTCTGCGTCCCGTCATGTTTCCTGTTTATTTTGAAAGTCTTGTTTCCATGTTCTGTGCTTAGTTCACACTTTCCCCATGTGTGGCCACTTCCCCAGATCACCTCTGCTTATTACACAGACACTGACACAGGTGTTTCCTGGTAATCTTTTGTTTGTTTTAATAAGTTATTAACATGGTTATTCATATGATAATAAACAGAAAGAGGCAAGATAATGTTAAGACAAAATTTTCTATAAGCTAATAGATGGATTTGAGTTACTATATTTGAAACCTTAGTTACAACTCAGTATGGTAATAGTGGTAAAATAAGTTGGAAATAAGAAGGTAATGATACAAAAATAGCACGCTTTTACCCAAGGAATAACCTAGTAATACCTTTTATCAACATCCTTTAGCTCCTAATACTGAAATTTATCTAATAAGGCATTAAGGGGCCAGATACTGTGGGTAATCATGTGGAAACGGTGACAGTATAATAATAAATTGTATTTGTAACCTTTTCAAAATTAGCTAGGAATAAAATAACAACTGCTGTTAATTTTAGTTTATGCACTGACTTTAAGTGATAGTAACCCTGTAATAACAAAGTAATATTAGCTAATGCTTTAATATTTTAGGATATTACCATATTATAATGCTGAAATGTTCCTAATGCAGCTAATTTACTAGCTAATATTGCATTTATTCTTGTGGCTTATTACCTGTAAATGCTTGGGGTAGTTTCGATGCAACTATTTAAGTACCTGCTAATTAACTATTAAAGAAAATGTCAAGTAATATGAGGATTACCTGGAACCTCCTGTGGTAGTTTATGTATTATAACCAGGAATCAGTGTTGCAAAATGCAAAATCAAGTTGAATTGAATTCAGTTTTATTTGTATAGCACTATATCACAGCAACAGTTGCCTCAAGGTGCTTTATTTTAAGATAGAGGTAAGGTAAATACCCTGCAATAACACAAAGAAAACCCTGTCCGACAATGCCCCTTGAGCAAGCACTTGGTGAACATGGGAAGTAAAAACTCAGAAGGTCAGAGAGGGGCAGCTATCTGCTGTGACTGGTTTGGGATGAGGGAAGGGAGAAAGGAAAAATAACGTGTTATGGAAACTAGTCAGAGATGGATAAAAACTAGTGATTAAAACTAGATTGGTTTATAAACGCAAAATGGGTGAAATAAATGACTGTTATTACATGTTAATAACCGATGAAAGCAACTTAAAGTAATTGTCATGGTCCTGGGTTTTGCATTCTCTGTTTTGAACTTTTGGACTTTGAACTCCTTTGTTTGCTAGCGGGTTTTGAAAATGTTAAGCAATCTATGTGTGGCTATGGTTCTTGAGATGTATTGTGTAGGATCCTTAGCTGATTGTTATGATTTTCTTTACTTCCATAATGCATAAGCCATAAGTCTCTCATGTTTTCTTTTGCCTCTGGGTCTGCCCCGGAGCCTCCACCCGGTGGGGCATGTGCAGAATACCTCACCCAGGAGGCGCCCAGGGGGCATCCATTTCAGATGCCTGAACCATCTCAACTGGCTCCTTTCAATGTGGAGGAGTAGCGGGTCTACTCTGAGCCCCTCCCAAATGGGAGAAGCCAGCCACTCTTTGCTCCACTTTCAGTCACTACCAAGGGCTCATGATCATAGATCCACCAGTAAATCCAGAGCGTTCCTTTCAAACTCAGCTCTCTTTTCATCAGGACAGACCAGTACAGCATCCGCATCACTGCAGCCACAGCACCAATCATCCATTGATATCCCACTTCTCTCTCCCCTCACTCGTTAACAAGATCCCGAGATGCTCTTTCTATGTAAGTGCTTTCTATCTAACATTCACATGTATTCATACTCCGATGGATGAATGGGAGAGCACCTTGGGGTTCATATTTTACACATGGATATTTGGTATGCAGACTAGAGCAGATGGGGATTGACCTTCTGATTAGGCTGAGGAGTGTGATCCCTCTATAGTTGGAGCACACTCTCTGGTCACCCTTCTTAAAGATGGGAAGCACCACCCCAGTCTGTCAATCCAGAGGTACTGCCTCAGACCTCCATGTAACACAACTCTCTTCCCCCTGAGTGTCCAGAACATGCTAATGTGCTAATGATACAATTGTAAAATCAATCATCGACCTGTGGCCAAGAATATCCTGGTGCGACGTGCACATATTGACACCCTTATGTTCAAATGTGGTCTTCATTATGGACAAACTATGGTTTGTTGATAACAAACACCATGACATCCATATCGTCCCTCCAGGTCTCACTGTCATTGGCCACATGACTATTAGTCTCCCAGTAGGACAACGGAGTCCCCAGGTGGAGCACCCTAAAGTGTAGTGAGAGATGCAGGCACTGACAACTGACTTAACTGTGAATGAGCTTTATTGACAATGAAGATGGAATACAAACAAAAGCAGAAAATAGCAACGACTAAACTAAACAAAAGCTTAACTGTGTGAAACTACAAAATAATACAAAGGAACAAAAGCCTGGGAACCCGGAACATGAAACATAAAAACCTGAGACGGGGAACCAATTCATGAAAACAAGCGGCGAGGAACATGGAACCTGGAACACAGATAAATACAACAGGTGAAATGCAGACGAACCAACAACAAACAGAGGAAGACACAGGGTTTAAATACACAGAGGGATAATGAGGGAATGAGAAACAGGAGAAGAGCACAGCTGGGTGTAATCAAGTCCAAAAATACAGTTCAGGGGGCCAGCTGTGTGGAAAGTGGTGGTGGCTCAGGTGAAGCAGGTCCGGCGGCCAGCCACACAAGAAGCAGTGGCAGCGCAGGCGAAGCAGGTCCGGAAGCTGCCCATGTGGAAAACGGCAGTGGTGAAACAGGTCTGGAAACCAATCGTGTGGGAAATGGCGAACGGCCGAAGCTCCATGGTCATTGGCCTGGAAAGTGGCCGGTGTTGGTGTGGTTTGGTGGATGAATGTGGACGTGCAGGCCGTGCTGGATGTGCTAGACAGGACCAAATGGTGCGGAGACCTCTGGCAGAGACAGAGCTGGGCCAGCAGGTGTGGAAACCTCTGGCAGAGACGGAGCTGGGCCAGCAGGTGTGGAGACCTCTGGCAGAGACGGAGCTGGGCCAGCAGGTGTGGAGACCTCTGGCAAAGACGGAGCTGGGCCAGCAGGTGTGGAGACCTCTGGCAGACTGAAGCTGTGCAGGTCACACAGTTATCTCAGGATGTGACAAAGTGGAATCCTTAGCGGGCTGGATGAACTCACCAGTGCTTCCAGTAGCGGGAGAAACACTGTCTTTAAAATCCACAGAACCGGAAACTTTAGCTTCAGGAAAAACAGGCTAAGTCACTGATAATTCTGCCTCCGAAATCACAGACGTTATATTTTCTGGACTGGGAGAAACGAGAGAAAAACTGACCGTATCACTCACCACAGCCGGCTGCTCTGTAGTACCCCTGGATCCCAGCTGCGGTAAGGAATGCCAGCGGTGTGGATGGAACTTGGACTATTCCTCCAGTGAAGGTTCAGGAATGTAAGTCTTTAAAAGTCAGGCTAGGTTTTGAAGACATTTTTTTTTACCAGTGGAGCTTCACTGGTGAACTATTCCACTCATCCTTTACTCACAGCTTTTGTGAATCCTGTAGTGCCCATTGAGAACTTCTGGTCTGGTCTTGATATATGGTAGTCTTTCATTTTAGTAGATTTCTTTTTATCCTAATATGACCTTTTTGACTCAACCCGTTTTGCATGATGTTTGTCAGGTCTGTAATAGACTTGTCTGAATAACACAATGTGTAAGGTGACTAAAATTCAGTTATTCCTAACAAATCTGATGATCCAAAAACACCACGATTACATGAAACCTTAGACTGTAAACTAATTATAATAAGTAAGTAAACTACATGGTTTTTCAGATATAAAAGAAGAATACATGGAAGTTGATCTAGGTTTTATCTCTTTGAAATATACTGACTCCTATACATTAGAAACAATAACTGGCACAGAGCATGAATATGGTTGCCATGGCTCATGAAGCAGCTACAGCGATGCTAAGCAAAAAATGTTGAAGCAGAGTGCTTTAAGCACTGAGTCATTTTCAAATCCTCTTTTGCCAGGCTTTTCCTTTGACAATCCCTTTCTTCTGTCTCACCTTTGAGAATCATTGTTGGTGTTACAGATGACATACGTCTAATGAAATTATTTATTTATTTGAAAAGTGAACTAAAGATCTGAGGCACAAAATGCATTTAAAGTGAGAATTGAAATGTAGTAGGTCTTTAAGAAGTGACTGAGAGAAAATTAGATAATGTTCCCTAATTCAGTGTGCTCTCAATGAAGAAAGAACTCTTTCAAGATGCACAACATGATTATTGTGCTACAAGGAACAGAAAATTTTAAGGTTATATATCTTGTTGGTTGTACATGTGTTTTTCAAAAACTCGGGGTGTGTGGAAGATTCATTGATGATATCAAAAGAGCACCCACTGTTGAGAACATCTATTCTGAACTCAGAGCTAAAGCAGACAAAAAGCAGTGGCATCAATTCAGCAAGATTAAAAGAAAACCTACTGTACTATTGAGTGCATCAATTCTAGAGTACAAAAGAGGTAGGTAAGTGTTGAGATGAGGAGAGGGCTGGCTCTAGTCTCTACATAACCTCTTGCCCCAACACAAAGCAGTGGTTTGAACCTCTCAGAGCAGCCGCATTCACCTGGATAGGCTTGTCTACATGCTAAATCCAGGAAGCTACAATTTGAAGCACTAAAACCCCCAATGTCACATGCAAATCAAATCTCTGTTTAATCCAACAGACATAAACTGCCAAATACTGCAGTGACTGGCCTGTACGAAGAGTGACACCAGTACCAATTAAAAAAAGCAAGTGGGAAAGGCACTGCTGTGAAATAAAAATACATTCCCTATATTCAACACAAATTCAGTTTTACGCCCCTTTAAATTATGATATTCTAATTAAAGTGACTGAAGTGTACCAGACAAGATAAAAAGATGCTCTAGCATTCAACCACAGTAGAAAATGTTGTTCTCTTCTTTTGCATTGAAAGACATTCTTTAATATAGTCCTCACAAGCAACTGTAGCGAGGAGATAAATTGTGTGTGGTATTGTGTGTCACATTTTATCCCCGTGTTTTCCCAGCCAATTAATTAACTCAATTTTTCTCCAGAACATTGGGGAAATGGGAAAGGCAGGGCAGCAAGGAAATGTTCGTTCAATGTCATCTCAAGAGCACTAACCTATCCCCTGATTGAAAAATAGCTTGAAAAATTTGCATCCTCCAAGTTTTTTTTTTCTTTGACTGCATATCCAGGGATACACACACAGAAAGACACATCATCATGAAGATGTTATTTTCAAACACACTTCTGTGAGTATACAGTGATTGAGCTATATACTGTTGCAAGGTTAAGGGAAAAAACATATTTGTCACTTGTTCAAATATTATAAAACAGCTCATGGCTTATTTCCTCTGTTTCATTTTCTGCTTGGCTTGTTAAAATTCTTTTAAAAGTAATAAATGTTGTCACAACAACATTTATTACCCCAAATCCCAAATCACATCTTTTCAATTTTCTTCTCTAAACAGAAAACCTAAATGTTAACATTTATAAATATAGCATGTAAGCAGCTGAAAACCGATCAAATCTGGGATGGTAGAAGAATTCAAATGAGTTCAATTCGATTTTATTTGCATAGGACCAACTCACAACAACAGTCGCCTCAACGCACTTTAAATTGTAAGGTAAAGACCCTACAATCACACAGAGACAATCCAAAAAATCAGATGACTGCCTATGAGCATTTGGTGACAGTGGAAAGGAAAAACTCCCTTTTAACAGGAAGAAGTATCCATCAGAACCAGTCTCAGGATGCTGCAACCAGTCTGGGTGAGAGGACGGGGAAACAAAAGCCCCTTTTACAAAGAAAACTCACAAATTTGTGTATGCATAAATTAAGAAATTAATGTTTCTGTATTTGTGTTTAAATGATACTTTATGATACAAATTTCAGTCTTGATATATGACGTGTTATTATCCAAAGGCCTGAACTCATGCTTGTTCATTTTAATAGCAAACAGCAGTTCTTGTTTTGAAAGTCTTAAAGATGTAAGCTGTTAATGCAGTCAAATATATACATATCCATCCTCTTCCACTTATCTTTATCAGTTTATCAGGGTCGCGGGTTAGGGTAGGGCGAGGGATAGGGTGAGAGGCAGGGTACACCTGGCAGCCAGAGTACCTGGAGATGCATGCAAATACATGGAGAACATGCAAACTCCACACAGCAAGGCCTCGGTCGGATAGTGCAGCTGATCTCAGGCTCTGTGTGTGTGTGTGCGCGTGTGTGTATGTGTGTGTGTGTTTGTGTGCATGTGTGTGTGCATGCGTGTGTGTGTGTGTGTTTGTGTGCGTGTGTGTTTGTGTGTGCGTGTGTGTGTGTGTGTGTGTGTGTTTGTGTGCATGTGTGTGTGCATGCGTGTGTGTTTGTCTGCGTGTGTGCATGTGTGTGTTTGTGTGCGTGTGTATGTTAGTT
>VOQK01036939.1:4831-17266 GCA_015052645.1 Benitochromis conjunctus
ATTATTAAACTCTTCCATAATGTGTCTTTTGTCCTGTCTTCCTCCTCCTCACCCTAATTAGTCATGGCATATGGCTGCCCCTTCCTGATCCTGGTTCTGCTGCAGGTGTCTTCCTGTTAAAAGGGAGTTTTTCCTTCTCACTGTCACCAAATAGGGTCTTACACTATAAAGCACCTTGAGCCATGTTACTGTCAATTAAAACTATGACTTGACTGACTGAAAAAAAATCTTGTGATATTCTGCTGTACTTCCAGGGTCACCATTTGTTAACGAAGGATGTTTATTAAGGACCTTTCTCAACGTATAATATTGACCAAAAAAATAATTTTCCTGTTCTTTATCTGTGTCTTTCAGTGTGAGTGACAGTGGAAGCTCACAGGGCCTGTCTCAGCCGTCCACCCAGACCACGCAGTACCTGAGGGCTGACACTCCAAACAACGCCGCCCCTGTTACCAGTAAGATTTTACCTTCCCTCCCATACACCACACCCTTCAGGCTTGTATGTCACAAGATGAAACATCTGTTCAAGTTTCATTTAAAAAAATCAAACAAGTGATTCAGTTTTCCACATATTTTCTTCTCTTGCTCTGGTATCTCCAAACACGGATTCTTCTCCAAACGCAGTAATTGGCTGTGAATGACTCAGTTAGCTTAACTGGTATCATATGATTGTAATGAAGCAAACAGTTCCTGCAGTAATGTTATCTTCTTTCTTGTTGTTGTTGCTCCTCTCCTTGTGACCTGTTATTGTGGGAATAATGTGTAAATGTCCTCACCGTGTGCTTTGTGTCAGACAGCAGTAAGAGGAGGAAAAACAGCTTTATTGGTTGGCACATTGTAGACGCAGACGTGAGGAGAACACGGCAAGCATCTAGGAACTTGTTTTAAATCAGTTCACAGTTGATAATAAATGTATAAAGTCTCTTTTTCAGGTGTTGTGAACGCTCATAAGACGTCCCAAGCCCCCAGTCAGGTTTTACAATTGGCTGTTCTTCTCCTTTGCTAGAGTCCACTCACATTCCTTCTTATCCTGTTCAGATAAAATGATGGCATAAGTAGTTTTCAGATTAAAAAAAATAAACATGTTCCTAATATGCATCAAGTACAAAGAAATCTGCAGGTCGTCGTCAGATATTACACATAGGACGATACGTTGGTGCAGGGAGGAAGACCTCATGAAATGATGATGCGCCTCTTTCAGTTTGGTGGGAGAGGTGTGCGTTTGAGGCTGTTTGAGTACCTCAGCTGTACGCACATCTGTTTTTTGTCAGTAAATGATCCATCGCTGCCCTCTTGTGGATTCAATCCTCATCTCAACCCTACTGCCTTTTCTCCTTGTGTGTGCTTAAGCCTTTGTTGCTAAATGTGATTATGTCAACTGAACTCCCTCCCCTCCCTGTTTAACTCCGCCCCTGGTGGATGAGTGTCATCACCTAGTGAGCATGCCTGGTTTGATGGATGTTTTGAGGTGAAAGGTTACAGCGAGAGTTACACATCCACTCATTCCTTCAGGTCATGTTGTGATTTTGTGTGCTTTCTCCATTAAACCCCTTCTTTCTCACCTTCTCCCACCTGCCACTCCCTCCCCGCCTTTCTCGTCTTGTCTTCAGACAACCACCCTGGTTCTGCACCCATACTCCAGCTTGCTGCCACCTCCTTCCAAAACCCCGGTGCTCCCCCTCATGAAACCAAAAGTAAGTTTCTGGGAAGTTAATTATCTGCTGTGTGTTATAGTTAGGATATTGTGAGCAGTGGAATGAAATCACCTCCCTGTTTTGTTTTTTGTTTGTTTGTTTGTTTGTTTTTTCCTTTCATTTTAAGTTTTATATTCGTCTTGGTTGGACATACAGGTCAAAATTTATAATAATAATTATATCATGAATCATAATCATTTAGTGTTTTATTCAAGGAAGAATCCTGAAGTTCCTCTGGTAGATGTTTCTAGGCTGTGAGGTTCAGTCCCTTTCTTTGTTTTATGATTTTGTAAATTGAATTTATTTGGGTTTTGGCTACCAGTTTAAAGAAATCATAGTTGGTGAATATGCAAAAAGTCCGGCAGCTAGTTTGACCTATAGGGGGCAGCATTGCTCTGCACATGATAGTTTTTGCACACTGTGACAGTAGACCTTTAGACCTTTAAGAAGAGGCGTTTATGGCATATTACTCCATGTTTAAATGTTTTGACATTTAAGATCCTGTTTTCACTTCCTCCACTGTGCTCCTCCTGTTTAGTTTTGGTGGTGGATCAGCCCAAAACTTACACAGGAGGAGGGTGTTAAGGATATCAAGGGAGTCAGGACCACAGAAATTAATTCTGTGAACATGATCATCCTGACTGTGAGGCGAGATCTTGCATGGGGCTCCAGACCGAGGGTGCTTGATGGTCATTTTATATTTCTTCCATTTTCAAATAATCACACCCGTATAGTTGTCACCTTCTCACCAAGCTTTTCGCTGATGGTCTTGTAGCCCGTTCCAGTCTTGCTCTTGACATCCAATGCCAGCTCTTTGGTCTTTCCGTAGTGATGGAGAGGCTGGAATGAAAGAAACTGATTCTGCTGACACGTGCGCTTTATACAGATAACGAGTTTAGATCAGGGGTATGTGTAATTGATTGGTGTTGATTCTGCTTCAGATCTTTTTCTTTCTACAGGAAGATCTCTTTGGTTTCTGAGTGCCTCTTTAGCTAGCATTTATTAACTGTTATTTGTGTTTTTGTGTGTGCGTAATCTATAAGGAACTTTATGACTTCACCTCTCGCCTATGAAAAAAAACAGTAGTTAATAACAGCGAGTACGTGGGTGAGGTTATGTAATAGATGTGCTGTAACACAGGACTTTGCATGAAGTCGCTGTGTTGCAATATGTGCAGGGTACTGTACATGTGTGGCTTTTTCTTGGAATTGCTGTCGTTTCTTTTCTTTGAGTCTGCATATTTTCAAAGAAATATGACACTTGTGATCCGAAGCAGGAGCTCCCAGGTTGTTTTTGTGCGCTAATCCAGGTTTAAAAAATGTGTCAGTCATTTGGTAAGAGGTTTGTTTAGATTTGGATTATGCGTGCCTTTTAACCCTCAGGCTACATAGATAGGGAGTAAAATGACACAGTGGAATAATTTATGACAGGACTACTTTTTCTCATTTGTGTTTGTAATTTCCTTTGCTGTTTCACTTATCTCTGGCAGAAATGTTCTGTCATTAATTATGATTTTCTTCTTTTTTCTGGATGTTTAAACAAAGATCATCTCTTACTTCTTATAAAACAACTTTTACGTTGTTTCTATAGTAGTAGTGTTGTATTTTTACATTTCTGCTGTACAGCACTTTGGTCGGTCATGTATTATATGTATTATGGTGGTGGTGGTGGTGGTGGTGGTGGTAGTAGTAGTAGTAAGAAAATATGTATTGCAGTTTGATAGTTTTATTTTACCATTGTGAATCCATTTCACCTGCTTTTATGCAAATCGAAGTGGAAACGGGTACACCAGAGAAGCTGCTGCAAGATGACCCTAAAAAAGGAGAAAGGAATGGTTTTAGCATGTGGTGGGCACAAACTGCTGCTCCTTCTGGTCTGATTTCACAGAAGCAATGAAAAAAACAAAACAGGTGCCTGCAGACCATTCAAGTTGCACAGGTTGTGCAGCTCATCCAGGATGCCAAACATATATATGTGTATTCCAAAACTGGCCCTCCAGTAGGCCCAAACAAAGTATGCAAAATACAGTAAATTACCTGTTTGTTTTTTGGTTTTTTTTGTTATTTTTAATGAAATGCACTGCTAGTCCAGGTATATTATTGCAATTTAAGTATTGCTATAAAGCAGTAAATTGACATCTAGATCTAGACAGATTGTTTAATTCATAGTTGTTGTTGGGATACACAAATGTCACATTTTAAGGTTTTTGTTTTTTTCCCCCTGTGTAGTCTAAAAATTGAAGCAACAAGCTCACTGAAAAACTTAACGAATCTGTGAAAAACTGAGACATAAGGTGGACATTAGACTTTATTTTTCTCAGAACATCTCAGGCTGTTCAACACAGATTTTTAGGATGTACTAATATTTCTTTACAGATTAGAAATTTTTGTTGTTTTTATTTTTTTAATCTAATTAGGAACGTGTTTACAGCCGATTTAAATGAGTTTACTTACCTCCCTGACCTAGAAAAACCAAACAAACTTTGCATTAACTTTGTCACATTCATGTAACAGGCCATGAAAAGTTGCTGGAGAAGAGGAGCTGAACTGAACTGTCACAGCAGCCCATAATACATACAGGGGAGGGTGTATGAATGAATTAAATGTATTTATGTATTTATTTTTGTGTCTTTGCAGGTTACCCATCTCTGCGCATAGAGAAGAATGACCTGAGGAGTGTGACTCTGATGGAGGCCAAAGCTAAAGTTAAAGATATTGCAATCTCAAGGGAGCGAGTCACACTACGAGACGTCTTACATGAAGGTATTTCCCTTTCCAGTATTTTAGGACTATGGCCCGGTGTTTTGCCTTTTAATGATGCTTCCAGCGAGACTCGAGTGATTTGCGTGATACACTCTGTATACACATGAACTACATGCGGTTTCAACCCAGTGCACTTTGGGTTTCAGGAGGGTTTCGACTTAAAATTTGACGCTCAGCAACAGAAGGAGGAAGGTGCAACAAATATGTTTTAAGTTTAAGCAATCATTTTTCTGCAAAAACCCATGCTTTCACTTTTAGTATTTGAACATTTCTAGTTGAAATATGTCTGGTTCTAAAGGCTTTAGAAATATTTTATCTGCTGTTGGCAGTGAAGTTGTTTGAAACGATTTTGTGTGGTTAAAGTCTGTGAGGATACATCAGCACACCTTTAGAAACCAATGGGATTGTAGCAGCAGTGGTTACTAATATACCTGCCACAGTAGTCACGAAGCTTGTTACAAAAATGGACTTGCATGAATTTTAACTATCCATCTGTGTATTTCCTGCTGCCAAGGTGGTATTAACACTTGTTATTGTTTTAAACTTTTAAAGAAAGTAGATTTCTCTAAACACTAATAAAATAATATAATAATGAATTAGAAACGCATAAAAAAAGAAGCCAAAACAAATGTTTTATAGACAGAGATAGTAGCACTTCAGTTTTTACGACCTAATAGATTATTTAGCAAACTAACTTTGAGGCCTAGCAGAAACTAACTGGCTACAGCTGCCTGCGTTGGGAAACCACGCCCTCAGTGTGGGATTTAAATCAGCACTGTAACACTTCTGAAACCTTACACCATATCGTACCCCCTAATCCGACTTACACCTCCATAGAAATATAACTACATGGCATGTTGAGGCAGCCTGCAGCGACTGCCAGCTGGAGGGGAATGGATCAATTTCAGTTAGTGTTTTGGTGGTGAAATTTCTGAGCAATGCAGGCACACCATGTACAAGAGTGAATGCTGGCAATGATGTTGGCCACTTGCGTAAGTTCAACATTCATCAACTTGTGTATTTCTCCTGTAAAGTTAGATTTTTAAGCATGGGAGTCCATGGGCATTGACTCATGGTAAAAATGAGGTAAAATATACCATTTGTATATAAAAATAATTGATGGCAAAATTTAAAGTTCAGGGATATAATTGAAGGATGTCTTTATTATCCCAGAAGAAAGCAACATTAAAAACATAGTGAATTGAGTTGGGACAAATGAGGTGGTGAGTCTGTTTGTCAGCGGCAACTTAAACTCCTTTGATAAGGAATGTAAAGGCTCACCCAGGATGGGCTTGGCCTTCTTTAAAGTCCTAACCTGGTACAGGTGAGAAAGGTCATGCAGGCCACACCTGCAGTTTTGCTGCATACTGTAATTCTACCTTGTAGTCTCAAGGCTGTTTCAAATCTTTCAAAGTTCAGACGTTGCTCAGACCTCTGTCAGGTAAGGCAAAATTATAGTCACAGGAATAAAGTCATAAAGGAATTTTTAAAAAAATGTGTACATTACCATCAAAAATATGCAAATGTTATTGAGAAATCCCTTTATCTTTATTTATTTGTATCATTTTGTGAGCATAATACTGACGATACCCTTCATGAATGTGGTTTATTTTTCCTACAAGCATGCCTCATCAGATCAGTATCAATACAAAGTTGCCAAGAACCTCAAAATAGTAAAAGTTGATTCCTGCTAAGGCGTATGAGTTTCTAACAGAGAGCCTTAGACACTGAATTTTCTCAATCTTTTTCTCTTTGGCTTCATATCAAGGATAAATGGTTGGGGCTTAGGTTTGGCTCGATCTGTCCTCCTCACTTTGGAGACGATTCAGCTTTGTCATGGAGTGAAGGTACTGAACAAAACTGTGCTTCATTTTCTGGATATTGGCCCACACTGGGGCTTAGAGTGAATGATGTAACATTTACCCAAGGGTGCATACAACACAATGGAGAAGAAAAATATGGTTGTTCTGTTTTTAAATGCTGCTTGACCGCCTCAGTGGTTTAGTCACTGCTTCTGTTTACAATGTAACAGAAGCTGCAACTCTTTCTCTGATACACTAGCTTTACTTTAAAGAGAGAGTGCGCTCACAATAAAAAGCCTCTAAAAGAAATGACATATTTGTTCTATTTACAAAGCTTGAAAAATGTTTCTCCTAGTAACAAATAATAATATATTTTTAAGACGTTTTCCAGAGAGCCCATGAAGTAACAAACTGTTAGGACTGGAGAGGAGGACTTAAGAGGTTTTGGAGGTTCTTCAGAGAACAGGAACTAGTGGAAAGACAGACAGAAACAGATGGAGATGGAGATTACTTGCTGACTTTATAAACAATTCATGCACTCTCTAGTATTAGATTGTGGGCCTGGAGTTGACTCGTGTATGTAAATTTGCATTCACGAAGCCAGTAATAACGTAATTGTAAAAACAAACTGGGATTATATTGATCCCAGATGTTTACAGACATTTGTCAGGAGTGTTACCTCTCATTTGGCATTGATTTTACTGAAGCTGGAGTGGATTTGTTGTGATGATTTCATCTTTAAGAAAGATTAACTCCACAGATGTATAAAAGTAGACATTTGCAAACATGGGAAACAACTCTAGGTTTGTTTATTTTTTGCTTCTAGTTGTTGATGCATTTCAATCATGATTGACTGTGCATGCTTTTTTTTTTTATGTATTTAAATATGTGTTAGAAAGAAAAATACAAAGACATCTATCCCTCTGTAAAGTGCTAAACCACCTCGTGTCTGAATAGTGCTATGTAAATAAGTCACATCTCCTGCCCAATGCAACAACCACATAAAGAAAGAAATAAGTGATCAGTACAAATACTAAGGTTTGGAAAAACTGCGACAGAATGGTCATGCAAACAATATTTTTTCTATGGAGAGTACGCATCCTACAGGAGCTTGTATAAGTGGCCGACCCTGGCCAACAGTAAGACTTACCTTTGACATGTACATTTTTAGTGATTTGCGCATCAGGTTTGCGCGCCATAGGTGTGACTGGTTGGCCTTGTGACCTGGGTAAACCCCAACTTCTGTCTTGGAACAGCTGAAATAAACTCCAACTTTCTAGCCACCCCAAATAAAACTATTTTGTTTTAAATAATAATAAAAAAAAAAAGCCCAGTAACATATCAAAAATAAGATAATGTGAAATATGAAAAATATAACTGGCTCAGTAAAGTAGAAATTGCACCAAGCAGAAGGTCTCAATTAATCAAACAAACAAAAACAAAAACCACCAAAAAACGGCATTATATAATGCAGTAAGTCCCTGAGTCAGTCTGTTTTTAAAAAAGTGATCACTGGAGTACGTAATACCAGTAGGTGGTGCAGAGGGTGGTCATGATCATCAGTGATGGATAATAGACGTACATTGGCATCCTCTCCGCCACGAGATGCAATCAAACATCAGCACAGCGACACAGAATTCCCAGCAAGTGGTGTTGTGCAAGCTTTGCGCAGCTAGCAGTTTAATATCTGGGAAATGTTCTGTCACATTAACGTGTGCGGGATTGCAACATTTTTCGCTCACAAGCAGCGCAATTCCTGTTATGAAGTCCTAAAGCCAGGCATGGTCGCACTGTGGTACAGGAAGTGTGAGTACAGCCAACATGTCAAAATTCACACTGAGTTCCCTCTGGGCTCAGCAAGTACAGCACATATGTAGCACGTTGCCTTCATACTGGAGTAGGGCCGATCGCAATCTATTTCTATAGACGCGCCACAGCAAGCCAGAAGTCAGGCGAAGGAAATGGGCAGCTGTTAAAGTGCTATCGTACACATTTCCCTCCGTAGTGACATGATGACTTTGCAGAATGTTTTTTTTTGGGGGGGGACACCTATGTGTTTAGTTACACGTCTGTCCTGATGAAAATATTGACCCAAAGTAAACCTTTACAAGGTTTAGAGCACTGTTCTGTTCCATTCTGTATTATCAGTTTTCTCCAGAGCCTTCTGCAAGGAAGCACACTTTATAACTTCTGGCATTCAGCTGACCTGCAAACAAAATGATATAAAATGTATTATTAATAAGATTTGAGTTTAAACAACAAAGACACATAAGGTCACGTCAAAGAGGTGAACTTGGAGTGCAGTTGTGTTTTTTGGGAGCCAGCAGGTCCCGACAGGCTTGACGAAGAAGGCGGGAGAGAGACACTAACCCTGTTGTTAAGCTTCGACTCCTTTCCTGTTGAAACACAAGGCATAGTTGGCCCTGAGGCTCAGATATTTTCTGAGTTTATGTTGATGGTTTATGTGCTTAAATGCCATTTTACCTCAGAAAAGTCCTGGAGCTACAGGGTGACAGTTTAGACAAAGGAGATGATGAACACGCTCGCTTGGCCTTTCCACATCGTAAGCTTTTCTCAGTTGGTCTGAGTGATGAAAGCTCCTCTGCTAGACTGAACTGCTGTTGCTTTGTATCGCCTTAGTGAAAAGCAGCCAAAACTGCCTCATCCGATTTAGCAACAAGGCATTTTAAGCAGAAGCCTGTCTGCCTCTGTTCACTAATCAGCCAGGCATGGTAGCCTCTGAGTGAGGTGACATTTCAATCTCTGAAAGAGTCGCCTCTGACTTTCTTTCCTTTTTACCCCTTTCCTGTGATTAAAAACCTGCTTTTTGTCTTTGACAGGCACGTTTGGCCGCATCTTCCACGGCGTGCTGCTGGATGAAAAGGACCCCAGTAAGGAGAAGCAGGTCTTTGTGAAGACCGTGAAAGGTATGCTCCCTGTTCCAGCTTAAATAAACAGATTGTAAAAGAAATGAAAATATTGGCCACTCAGGTTTATCCCTGTCATCTTGTCAATATGTAACTTTACCCAGTGTGTTCAGGGTTACTCAGAGGAATGAGGTTACCGAGGGGGAACATGCTCACATGCACTGTAGTCTGCAAATCTGTGTGGACACGCAGAAGATCAGTGGAAATATTTCTTATTTACCCCCAGGCCAGTAGATCAAAGTAATATCCATTAGTATATATACCACTACAATAATATTATCTTATCATTTATTTTTACATTTTTATTTTCTATTGATAAAAGGAGAAACGAAGCACACAAAAAAGTAAATGTAGTGCACTACACCCTTTACCCCGTTTAGACTCGCGGCTGTGCACTGCAGATATGGTAGCAGCAACATAAGGAGTATAACTGTTGGGGTCAAGATGGTAGCAAACTGAGCAGTTTATCTGCATACAGACAGATTTACTTTTGCCTTCAAATCTGGCTTTGAAGGTGAAGTTACTTTGTTTTTTATTTTTTCATGTTTGTACTTTTTGAGCAGGTGCCTTGAAAATCTTATTAAAGGCTGTGATTGTGATCACGTTACCGAGTGCTGCTGCAGCTCTCGTTTTCTTTCACACTACTCTTTGCTGCTTGCTCTGTGTTGAAGATGAGAGGTTGAATGTTAATGTTAATGCTGCTGTTACAAAGCTTTTTCGATACAAACATTTTCTACTGATTCTCTGATGTTTTATAATTCACACACAGTCTCCTAAATAAACATCACGGTCTGCATGGATCCTTTTTTTTAGTTAAATTTTTGTGACATTCTCACACTGCGAGTCCTGCTACCTTCAACTAAAACATTAAAACCAACTTTTTAATATTGGAAGGTGTATTTAATTCCAAAGGTCACACTGGGAGATGAGAATCAGATTAAAGGAGCAGACAATCGTGGTTTAATTTAAGTTTCATCCTTATTAAGTCCTCGAAAAATAATGGTGGTTACTGTTTTACATGAAGGGAAGTATCGATTTCCCACAAACAGTCGGCTGTTAGACATTTCACGGATACTTGCCCCAATGAGGATCTGGGGAGCTTGGAGGCCTGGTCATTTGGCTTTTATGTGGTGCGGTTAGATTCATTGCCAGTGCTGTGTGGGGTCCTTTGCCATACAATGAAATGTACAGGCTGGTCCTTTGCTAAGGTGCGTGTTATATGGAAGGAAACACAAGAGTGTTTGGTCCATTGATTGAAGTGCTTATTTTATGCTTTAGTCATTGAGCAGTGAAAGTGAGTGAGAAATTAACCAATGTCCAAAGAAAAACTTTTTTAGACCTTCAGATAACAGAAAAAGGTTCCTCTGCTCTAAAACAAAATAAAGGTAAAGTGAGGGGTGGCTGAAGACTTTCGCACAGTGTTGTATAACAGCAGATTTGTGGCACTCAACACCCGCATGAATGAGCGCTGCGATTCCATCAATGAACTGAAACATGATTGTAACACTGAAGACGAGGGCGGGATGACGAATATCTGCGAACTGAAACATAACCAACACGTCAGGTTGCGGTTTGGTGTTGTTTTTTATGCCCTGCAGATGAGCACCGTTGATTGTTACCCAAACACTGTCTCTCAGAAACAGTAGGTACTTTATTGCTAGCTTCAGCCGATGACCCTATATGGGTTTCAATCCAGTAAACAGACACACGAATTTGACAGTAAATGAATAATAAGTCTTACTCATGCTGCAGGGTTGCATGCCAGTGAAGCAGCTCCCGTATGCAGGACTGTCAGGTTCTTTGTTTGCGGCATGTGTCGGCTTTCTCTGCCAGTTGCCTTTTGACCTCTCTATTCTCTCATGTTTACTCAGGGAGGGGTGGATACCACTCGGCGAACAATGTCTTCATGCCAGTTTTGGCTTTGTTAAACTCTTTACTTCCTCCTCATTCGCCTTTTGGGAAGGGAACAATACTGCTTTCCATAAGTTCCAGACGATGGCAAAGCTGCAAACGCAGATTAAAAACTGGCCCAAGTCAGTTTTCCCCTGACGTTTCCCAGTGCAAATGACCGCTGGCAGAGAAACTGCAATGAAATGATAAAAATCAAGCGCCACACACCAACTGACACTCATTGCTCTAAGTTTGTTGTTTTTAATTTCAGTGTCTTTCGCCAATGAAATTTTTCAGATCATGCTTCTGAGGTGCAGGTGACGATGATGTTGACTGAAAGTTGCAAACTTCGTGGCCTTCATCACAGGTAAATCTTACCACATATACACATGCCTGGGCCTTTAGAGAATATTAAATATTCAGGCGTCCCGTTGACGCCCTTGAGGGGAAAAAAAGATGCTCAGCATCATATAAGGAATCATAGCTGCTGTCATACAGTTACCGTCCCATCAGAGTTTCTCATCATTGTTTTTTTAATTCCAGTTTCTTTAGAAACACTAGTTTTTTTTGAAAGCCAAAAGAAATGTCACAACACCAACATGGTTTGTGTCTTACATCACCGGTTGGATGTCTTTTTAACGCTTGCTGGCCCAGTTCCTGTGGTCATTTTTTACAAGACTCATTTTAAACTTTGATGAAAGAACACCACATGTTTACACACAGGGCTGGTACCTTAACAAGGACTGTGAATCGAAGTGAGTCTTTGACATATGTAATAAAATCTATTGTCGGAAAGGCTCTGAGTTTATTTTAAAGGAGACCTTTTCTTTATTTTCTCTTGTATGTACTGTTAAAATGGTGGCTGTTCCTATTGAAGATTGGTAAACAGGCTATCTCACGGCTCACTTACGTCATTTTTATATTCTTGACACAGAGTTTTATGGCCCAAGACTCGCCATGGATTCAGTTTTTAGGGAATGGCCGTTTGTGAAATCAATTCATTGTTAGTTTTGTGTTTTGTATTAAGACTTTATGAGAATTAAAAACAATTCCAAAATAAAATTGTTCTTCAAATATATCTTCTTCCAGTAGTGGATGTTCAGCTCAAACTTGGCCCTTTTCATATAAAAGCCAAAAGCTAAACACTTGATTCCAGGTTTTTTTCCACTGGTCTTTATGACATCAGTGAGGGCACAAACCCCTCGTGTAATCATCTTAAGGATACATAAGCCCCAACGACCAAAGGTCTCGTTTAAGAGAAGCGGCCAGTCAGAAGAAGGTTTGTTTAACATCTAACCCCCCCCCCCCCCCCCCCCCCCACAACACCACCCCCCCCCCCCCCCCCCCCCCCACTCGGCCC
>VOQK01036943.1:0-22760 GCA_015052645.1 Benitochromis conjunctus
GTCTACATAGCTGGTTCTTTTAATAACTGGAACACAAAGATACCGCTAAATAAAAGGTAAACAGGAAGTGGATAACGATACGTTATCATGTTCATTATCTTTTATTTGTAAAGCGGTGGTAATTATGTAGCTTGAGAGTTTGTAGATTAACATTTCTGATATCGCACTAATACATTCGCCTCTTCTCTCCTAAGCCATAATGACTTTGTGGCAATTCTGGACCTGCCCGAAGGAGAGCACCAGTACAAGTTTTTTGTAGATGGACAGTGGGTGCATGATCCATCAGAGGTACAGTAGCTTCATTTTTTCCCCCCATTAACGTATTAATGCACACTGCATTTTGGGATGATGCAGAGATCTCTGATAGTATAAAAAGGAAGGGACATGTTCCTTTGTGGAAATTTAGGATTTAAATTTCATCCATCCTATATTGTGTTATCCTCGCAAAATATGGACAGTGAAACCTGAGAGGGACTGTAAAGCTTTGAAAAACCCTTCTGTTCGGTGAAAGTCGCTAAATAACTCTTTTCCTTAGGGAAAGATGTGCAGGAAACTCCTAATTTTAAACATGCTTCCTCATTTCCTCTGTCATGATTTATTTCTCCTTCTTTTTCGTCAGCCGGTGGTAACCAGCCAGATGGGAACTATCAACAACTTGATCCATGTGAAAAAGTCTGACTTTGAGGTGTTTGACGCCCTTCAGGTCGACTCTTTGGAGTGCTCCGACACGTCAGGTCAGCCTGCTCTGTTATTCAGTTATTTAGTCAACTAAAGGTAATCAGCTTGTGTAAATAGTAACCGGAAAGTGCCTTGTCATATTGCAGCATGCTGCCTTTCCTGACCTTGCACTAACAGACCCAACAATTTAAGTCTTAATACAGCTCCCAGAGTTGAATAATAAATGCAGAAACACATGCAACAATAAAGAATACAGCTTTTTTTTTTATTAATTTTTTTTTTTAGTGTTGTTAGTGTTTAATTGGTCAGTAGCTGCATAAAGTGTGTATGTGAAATGTCATGTAAATGTGATTGTTGTATCTTCAGACCTGTCCAGCTCCCCTCCTGGTCCATATGGACAGGAGCAGTACATCTTCAGGCCCGAGGAGCACTTCAAAGCCCCGCCCATCCTCCCGCCTCACCTGCTTCAAGTCATTCTCAACAAGGACACCAATATATCTGTCAGTATCTACACTCTTTCACACCTTTATCTCAGTTTACAAATCAGATATAATTTATTAGACCCTGATGTGACTCATCTTTTCGTGTTACTGTTTTCTTTGTGATTTTTCCTCCTTCTGTCTGTTGCTAGTGTGACCCCAGTCAGCCTTTTAAACTAATGATAAATTTGCATTAGTGAATAGAGTTTGCCATTCAAACAAGACGGAAGGTTTCTACAGTTAAAGAGAGAACTGTATCTATGAAAACTTTGTGTATTGATTGAAAAGTTTTTATTATATTAGCCGTCAAATCAAATATAACTTTCTTTAAAAAACAAGGACATTTCTGACCCCAGTCCTTGGGTCCTGGTTTGAAGTGCTGAAAATGCAGAACCCACAGTTGGGTTTGATGTAGTTTCTTGTCGTTCAGTGGAATCTGCCACATACATTTGAGTTTATGGTCAAGTTCTGGTCACTGTGGGAGGAGTACTCACCTGTTTCAACTGGGAAACTCACTTTCCACATGATGATGGTCAAAGGTCATTTAGTTCTGCTGTTGCCTTGATGTAAGTTTTCAAGCACTTTACCGTTCTGTGAGCAGGAGTGTCGATGTAAGCTTTTAACTATGCAGCAGAGAACTCGTGTACTATAGCTTCTCTGAACTACAGGAGCTGATTTAGTCTAATTAAGATATTTTGCTGTGCTTTGTGTGTGCATCTGAATGGAGTTGTATTTATCAAACAGGATTACAGGAATGTACTGTATCTGTTACATGTACTGTATAGTTCTACACAGAGGCCTGTACACGCAAACAGTTTCACCTTGCTGCTTGGTATTGACTGCCCTTACAAAGATACGTGTGGTGCGCATTTAGAAAGTGACTGACGGCGCACACCTCAAACAGAAGTCAGAGGCACATTATCAGATGAATCGACAGGGCTGTACACATGAACAGAACTCAAGCGTTGTACAAAGTTTGCTTTGTCATGTGTGTTCATAAAAGCATTTTAGGCTAATCGTTTTTCTTTTTTTTTTTTGGTTTGGTGGCTTTAAAAGTTGTTTGCCACTTGCAATTTGTGATGTTTAATTGTCTGCATCTTAAGTACAGTATATACCAACGTCTGGTAAACTCCAGACTTGTAAAAGGGGCTTTCATAAATCCTGTTGAGTGTAGAAGTGTTTCGTAAAAACTAAGTCAAGCTAGGAAGTTTTGTCCAAAGAGTTTCATATGACAAGGGATTGTGGCAATGCAGCCAGTTTCCCAGATATGGATTAAGTCCTAAACTCAAAGAAGGTCCATGTCTGCTAGACTTAGCTGTTTTAAGGCTGAAACTTGAATTTTACAGCGGTTTCATGAATGTTTTTAAAAATGCTTTGCAGAAGCAGTGTAAGGATCCACTGTACAAGGTTTTACTTGTTTGCAAATAAATTGAAATAAAGAGGGTGCACTGATCCCAATTCCTCTGTCTTGTCCTTAACTTGACTCTTTATTGTATCTGTGGATTTGTGGTTAAACATTTGTCCTTAATACCTGTTTTTATTTCAACCACTTAAGTTTAAACCACTGGGGACAAAGTTAGAGAGTAAAGGCTAAGGTACATATGATGAGGGATGGAAGCAGGTGATCAGATACCCTAAAGATGGGTTGATCTAATACCACGGTTCAACCTCTCACCTTGTTGCAGTGATGAGTGCATCAGAAGGTGTCAGTTCACTCTGACACTCTTATTTATGGTGTTAATCAAATCAACTTTTCTTACTGGTAATAGAAAATTCAAATCAATTCAGTTTTATATAGTGCCAAATCACAACAACTGTCACCTCAAGGTGCTTTATATTGTAAGGTATGAAAGTGGGAGGGGAAAACTCCCTATTAATGGTGATCTGAATGTAAAACAAACAGAAGTAAAAGATTTTTAAGTGTTTTTATTTTTATTTTATTGTTTCCCAAAATCCTTCAGTGGTAATACTTTTGCCAACACAACACACGGTTAAATCATCAGAGACAGGATCCTGAAGAGTCCTGCATCGGCCTTCTAGTTCATTTTGCACAAACTCAGGAAAAAAAAGCTGCACCAATCAGAGCACAATATACATATGCAACTCGGCACCAACAAAGCATTGTTGGTTCCCTCCTTAATAAAAAGGCTTTGTTTACGCTCTTATAAGGTGCTCTGTGAATCAAACACTTCATAATCTTTTCAGTCACTGGCTTTTAATTTTATTTACAGTACACAAATCTTCAAAACTTTTGACCACTTTCTGTAAAACTTGGCAACTTTTGTCTTTTTTTTCTGAAGACTCGAGCGCAAACAAAACCTAATTTGGCAGACCTCAGGTAGACGCTTGTTGAAGGCCATTTCTACCATTGAGAGCAGACTTCAGAGGCTCTCAAGCTAAAATTTGAAGGCAAGTAAAGCAACATCAATCAGAGCTTCATTACAGGTGGATGGCATTGTGATCAGTGACCGTAAATATCACGAAGGCATAGTTTACTTAGCAGACAGCCTATATATGAGTGATTCAAAGTGACACAACCTCTTTAACGTACACTGCATGTAAATCATACATTGCAAACGCACTCAGAATTCAATGATGTTTAACATCAAAATAAAACGTATCAAGCTATTGCACAGCTACCCAGGTAATCAACTTTGCAAAAAAGCAAATGTTGGATGTTTCCACGCACACACTCACACAAAACATCATCCAGAAAAGCAAGTTTGCTTGTTTGTTTTTTTTACAGCGTAAAATGGCAAATGTACAGCAAGATAACACATCAAACTAAATGTGAAGTGAGTGAATTATGGAACAACGACCCCACCAGCAGCCTGCCAAAGTTTGCATCATTCATATTGCCGTTGCCATGGGAATGCTTGGATGGCCTGAACCAAGAGAAATAGCAAAGACAATAGCATATGGCCACTTGGTTTAGGTTTTTTTTTGGTCCAATAAAGGAGCTCATTTCTGTCACACAATTCTAAATAAAATGAACACAGCTGTCTAACGGTTACCGTCTCTGTGGTTCAACAGGCCCACCCAATAACTTAACACTCGGGAAACTCCTCCGACCTGATCCAACCGGGGTTTCGCCATTCGCATGGATAAGGCAAGTCAGAGTGAAGTACAGAGTTCAAAGTTCAAACTTTGGCAAGTTTTGGTGAATCCCTGTTCCATAGCTTAAATTTTCACCATTTACAATCTCTATCATGCATAAACACTCGAGAAAAATAAGCATAATCGTAACACTGGTCGTCTCCTAACATCAGTATGAGCGTGAATGATAATAATTCAGTGTCAGGCAAAGAAGTAATAACCCAGTGCAGCATAATCATTCAAGAAACTACATCATTATTGCACATGCTCGTATGAGAACTCCTGCCGAGGAGTGAATACGCGTGTTTAGCCTGGTTCCATTTGAGTACTCGAACCTCTTTTTACAAACTATAGTCCAGCCTGGAAATCAGAATCAGCCAGCTTCACAATTCTGGGACTTGTTTAGTGTTTTTTGAGTTTGGTGTTGGATGCCACCTCTGGGGACTAAAAGAGGAGGTTTGTGACTGAAATGGAACCTTCCCGTTCAGCTGTTTCTAAGCATCGGCTAATGTCTGACATACCATTCATAAGCTTCCTCCACAAACACAGATATAGCTAGTAGCAAACTAATAGCAGTGATCGACTACCTACTGTACATTCCTCCACTGTGTGTAATGATACATTGTCAGTGTCATTTTTCTTTGCATTGCATTTGCAAGGTGTCCTTTATAATTAGAGTGCCACAAGAATAAATACTTGTGATCCTGTGGCAGTCAAAGTTGAAGCTGTCTTGTCTTTGAGTGGGCTGTGTTCAATCACACACACACACACACACATATATTTATGCATATATAAATATGTGTGTGTGTGTGTGTGTGCACCAGTGTGCAGAATTCCTTTCACAAGCCATTTTCAACATGCATGAACATCTCTTCCATCCACAGGCTGTCTGGCTCTCTCTCAGGGATGCCTTTAATGCAGGTAAGGCGGTGTGCATCTTTAAGCTGTCCAGTGATGAAAAATCTTTACCTGATAAATACCCAAATTCTTTCTGTGTAACCCGGCATCTAACGGCATCCTCGACCACTTCCGTCACATCACTGAAGCCATCGTAGGCACATTTTAAACACCTTCTTCTGACACACACACAACAAGGCAAACTGCTGACTGTATCACTCAAAGACAATAATACACATGATGGTGGGGGATGTCACAAACAGTGGAGAGGGTGAGGGGAATCAGGTAGGCCTCCAGGTGCAGTTTACACTGTGTAGACGGTGCCTGGAGGAGGGAAGGACTAAAGCATTTATGGCTGGACGGCGGTAAAGGGCAGGGCTTGTGAGGGGAAAGGTGGGATGGTGGGTCTTGGCTGTTTCAGCATAGAGGTCAGAGGTCGTAGCATTTAGGCTGGTTCTTTGAAAGTCTAAAGCAGGCATTGGCTGCTGCGCTTTCTCGCTGCTGTACGCTGACTGGCCCTAGTCGCAGTGACTCCAGAAGCACCACCAGCCTTCAGGAAACTGCGATCAGCAAACCGCTCTCTGGCAGCACCTCCCGGCTCTTCAGCTGGATTTTGTTTGTTTTTTTTGAGGAAAAGAACGAGAAGGAAATGAGCATGTTATTAATAAACAATCCTTACATACATAATACAGGTTAATAAATCTGACCAGAGAGGTGAGATGTTGAATGAATAGTTTGACATTTTGGGGAACACGATACTCCCTGAGCTAAGTTCTGCCAGAGGTCTCTTTCTGTTAAAAGGTAGTTCTTCCTTCCCACTGTCGCCAAGTCAAAGGGGATTTTCAGATTGTTGGGGTTTTCCCTCTGATATTGTACAGTCTTAAGCTTACAACTTAAACCTGAACTGAACTGACAATACAATGATTCTTTCAGGGACTCTCAGACTCACAAATTAACATTCAGCTTGATAAAAACAAATTCTATTTGTAAATTGCACACTGCTAATTCCTGCAGTCTTTGCTGGCTAAATGGCAATTAGTGAGTTTTTAGTTTAGACTGCTGTGTAAAGTATGATGCATAACCCTCATTTTGAGAAAAGCTGTAAAAAGTAAAAAGTTCTCCCTGTTTCCTTTAATTAAGAATGGTTTCTTGACAGCCTTATTTCTTTCAGATGGTGGTCATCTGCTGTGGCTTAGCTAATAGCTGTTTGGGAACCACCTTGTTGGTGCAAAACTACACTTTCACGTCCATAAAATTGCTGTATCTTTGGCATTTTATATAGATTCAACTAAAGAAACTAAAACAAATGAAGTATTTTTGTGATAAGCTGCTAGTCACAACTTGACTGAAGATACTGCCTGTTATGTGTAGATGCAACACTGATTCATCCACTGGGTTGAGGTGTTTTTTTTGGCCTTGAATGATTCATAGGTCAGTGTCAAGGGAAATAACAAAAAAAAAAATCATTCCTCTAAATACAGTCAGGTGCAAGGACTGGACTGAAAATGAGTGCAAAAGCAGCCAAAAACCTCCAAAACGCCTGGAAAACAACCTACTAAAGACCACCTTTAAAAAACAGCAACAATAAAGCCTGACTCCCTAGAAGCAAAATACAAGGAAATGAGGGATATCTTAAGACTTTTGCACAATACTGTAATTCAGAATTAACGGTATTGTCACAGATGTGCTGGATAACCATGTCATGTGAATGCACCATTTTACAGATTAAAACATTTATTTCCCAAAATGTCCCACTATTCTTTTAAAAACAAAGCCACGAGCAGATTGCTGTGTAAAATGTTAGCAGTAGGAGAAAATCCCCAAGACAGAACTCCTTGCAGATGAAAAGCTGAGGATGGAGAATGATACAAGAAAAAGAAATGCTGTTACTTAAAACATCTTTCACGCAGACACACACACTCTCAGCTGGGTGCTGCGTGTCTGTTGGCATGAACGAAGCAGTCAAACCTTCCTTAAAGTCATCACACAAGTTTGTGTGCACATCATTCAGTGACGCTCGTGCAGCATACATACAGAATGGAAACTATGAGTGTGTGCAGTTATTTCTGCACTCACGCTGGAGTCTGAAGCTGTAAATAGACTTAGCCTTAACACTAGAGGCATGCTGAAGTAAAACAACACTCAGAACAACTAAGCAACGACTCACTGCCTTTTAAAACCCCTACTCAACAATCATTACTTAAAAATATAGTTTAAAAAAACAGCGTTGGAGAGAGATTTTCTCTATAGGCAAAAAAGCAGTGCATGGTCAGCTTGTTTTATACTCTGGACCAGAATCACCTCTATTATATCCCCTGTTATATTTAATGAAAAATGTAATTAAATGCTAAAAATGCAAGTCGGGGTGGATTTTGCTGTCAGACAGGATGGTAAAGCTGTGATGATTAGAAAAAGCAAAACACAGGTAAAAGCTGCCCCAGATTACATGATCATCGTCACATTGTCACTGAACTATGTCATCTAATAAAACATGCATCTGGGACAACATCTACCTATTTGTAAGCCCACAGGATGTCAGACAATTACCAGCATAAGGAGAGGAAGAGGAGGAACTTAGAGAGGAAAGTCTCAGCTTATTCGTCTGGGGGAGGGGGTCATGGAAAGGAAGAGAGAAGAGCAGGGAAGAGGAGAGGAGACACAAGGTCAGGATGAAGGAACAGGTGGGACAGAAAAGCCAACAGTAATGAATTTACAACACACATCACAACATATAATCCTGATTAACACAATACTGTGACCTATGGAATACAAACACAGATAAGCTAAGAATATGTAAGTGATGTAACCGAGGCTGAGCACATGGCTTACCTCTAAATTTGTCCTTGCTTTTTTCAGCACATCACGAGTCCTTGATACTGTGGAAAACAAGAAAAAATGTTCTGTTTTGGTTTTATTGCATTACTTATTATGTTATTCCATACAGTTTTTTTTTTTGTGGCATCTGGACCTGGAACACGAGAGGCAGTGCAGTGCAATGTTTGACCTTACCACACTCCTGTTTCTCTCTCACACACACAAACACACACATGCATGTAAACACTCACGCTGGCTGACTATGAAGTGCTCCATGCTCTCCTTGGTGCGGCTGGTGCTCCTCAGTCTTTGTATTGTCCCCTTAAGAACTTCTTCCTGCTCAGACACACGCAGTTTCAAGGACAAGATCTCCTCCTGCATGCATTGCTCCTGCACGCACACATACATACAGACATACTCTGTTAACATTTATTTCAACAGAAGTTGTTTGATGCGATTAAAGACCAAATTAATAAATAAGATAATGTTTAATTTTCAAACCTTCTTAAGGTTCTGGATGGAGGGATCCGTGCTGGGAAGAGCTGCTCGCCAGAACATCTTCAGCAGAGACATGGCCTCCTCCAAGATCTGCCTCAGAGTCTTGGTGTTAGACAGAAGACTCCTAACACATCCGTAATCCAGAATCTGCAAACACAGGTCAGTTAGTTTCTCGTGCTCTGTGCTCATTACTTTTTATTTTCAGTTGTCGTTGTTAGGATGGTGAAAACGCACCAGCTCGCTGCTCTGTTTCTGGTTCCCATCCAGCATTGGTGGACCGAGGCAGGCCTGCAGGGTCATCTCCATGCGCTGGACGAGGCTCCGGCCCTCGAGGACTTGCTGCTGCAAAGCACTGAAGTCGTCCACGTGACCGATGGCGTGACGACCATTACGGTTCGCGAATGATCCATCGGGCGCGTCCCCCTCCAGTTCAGAGTGTGGATCAAGAGGGTCTGCTGGAGAAAAAAGAGCTGGAATGTGGAAGGACTTTGAATGACACTGTTTTTTTATTTTTATTTTATGGAAATTAGAATTCATTCAAACTACTCAGTAACAAGCACACTTATCAAACCAAAGTGCTGTTATTGTTAGAGAGCAAATAAACCTTCTTCGTATTAAGTCAAATAAAGTTGCAGTAAATGAGTTGAAGTTAAGTCACACCATTGGCAGTGCTATGGCTGTCATCCAAGTCTGAGTAGGGAGGACCAGGAGATCCACAGTTAAAGAGACCAATGTCCCTGACTGGTGGAGATGGAGCTGGGTCTGCGGAGCACACAGACAGGCAAACAGGATTGGACACACTGCAAACTTTACCACTGCACACTGAACATCACAGGCACGATAGAGTCTTGCCCAGGAGCTTCGGCCTCACCATGAAGCAGCTGTCGTCTGTAGAAGTTTTCCCTCTGAGGGCTGGCAGTGAGAGCAGAGAGCGAGGGAGTCCGAGGTGAGCCCACGCCCAGCTTCTGTTCCAGCTGTTTGTGGAGCTCCAGCTGTTTGAGAGCGCTGTTCTCCTGGACACTGTTTTGCAACTGAGCCCGTAGACTCCTCACCTCTCCCAACAACTCCCCCAGCTCTACTGGTAGAACTGGGACCTCGCACAGGTAGCCTGAAGACGAAAGACATAGCCAATTATCAGAACGTCTTAGGCACAGCTGTGCTTCGGTGCTGCGAGGGCTTTGGAGGGTTTTATTATTTCCTCCTATTTGTCAAACGTTAGAGATTTTTCTTTAGCTGCAAAGAATTCTGAGCTAGCTTTTACTTAAACCAGTGATGGAAGTTGTTCACCAACCATTAAAGCAAAACTTGAAAATCTGAAAAAAACCAACATGAGGTGCAGTTAGATTAGATTAAATTACAGATTACTACAGCCCTCTTTGATGAATTTCACCAAAGACTTGTACATTCATTTAAAAGCAACTGTGTTGTGGGTTAGAAATGGTTGAATAGTTTCTGTTAAACATCCAATGAGTTGGGTTTTTGGGTCTAAATATCTGTTTATTCATCTACCACAAGAGAGAGCTAGAGAGATAGAGAGATATGGAGACAGGCACATCCCCTGTGTTGCCCCAATATTACTTATCAACACATGCTGAGTGACAAGAGGCTGGTAAACAAACTGAAGACGGTCGGGAGCATGTTTCACTTGCAAGCAAAGCCGAACAAGTCTCTCTAGCACGTTCATGCCATGTGACATCAAGGAAACTGATCTGAAGCTTTCTTTGGTACTGGCACTAAACATGATGTACCTTTTCTTGCATCAGACTCAGGTTGAGGAGATGTTGCAGAATGCCAGACAGCTAAGCAGCACGGGACTTCAGGACCCTGGGACTGATGGGTCTGCAGCCTAGCCTTGGTGTAGTCACTCCAGCTATATATATATGTCTATATGTCTATGGTAGCATGTTGTGCATAGCTAATTTGATAGACTGACCTTTGCTGGCCTTTGTGCTGGAACACACTCGATCATAGACGTGCAGTTCGCTCTGCAGGGAGTGGATCAGTTCCCTGCTCTCACATAGCTGCTGCTGCAGTAGTGACACCTCGTGCTGAAGCCTGACAATGCACAGACACATTATAGCAATATAACAGTTAGCGATGACATGAACACGCAGACAGACACAGCCATTATCTGCACACACCTGTTGGTTTTCTCCTGCCCGGCCTGTCGCTCCTGCCTTAATGTGTGAATCTGCTGTCCCTGCTCCTGACTGTGGGCCTGAAGCCGTCTGAGCTCCTCCTTCCACTGCTCAGCTTCCAGCTCTGATTGCTTCAGGCGAGCACGTGCTGTAAACACCGCCTCCCTCAACTGCACCACCTCCTCACTTGTGTCTGAGACCATAGGAGAGACTTAATGGGTTTATTTAAAAAAACAAAAAACAAAACAACCTCTCTTAAACGTTTGGTGCCTTTACACTGAAGTACCTGTGCTGGCCTGCAAGCGTGACTGCAGAGCCAAGTTTTCTTCCTTCAGCATTCTGATCTCATTGGACAGCTGAGTGACTGTGTCCAGTCCCTGAATGTAAATGTTGGTTGGAGCCCCTGGAAAAAAATAAACATTGTGTCATTTTGTAGAGACAAAGAAGCGCTGGTGTTTGTTGCTACTCAAGTGTGGAAAGCGACATTACCTCCATCACGCCCAGTGGTGGCCAGTTTCTCTTCAAGCTGTTGACGAAGCCTCTCATTGGTCCTAATGGACTCCTCCAGGCGTTGGCGAAGACACCTCACCTCCTGCAGGTGTTCCTCTATTAAATTTACCCCTGAAAGGAAATAATATAATAACAATGTTGTATTGATCATTCAACTTCTTCATGCACAGTTCATTAAAAAAGAAGCTCTTAAACTCTTAAGCTATATATATTGTAAAAATAAACTCACTGCATTTGTGTCTCTCACCTGTTTGGCTGCTTGCTGGGTGGTTCGCAGCTGATCCAGAATAACCTCCAACCAAGTTTTCCATGTCCCACAAAGGCCCTCCTGTCATTAAACCTGAGTCAGACTTCATTAAGTGGCCTGCAGGGATGCCACCCAGCTGGTAGGGTTGAAAGGCATGATGGGATAGCTGGCTGTAGCTTGACAGGCCATGCTGGTTGTGGTGATCAGGTGAAAGGGCGAACAGAGCCTTGTCATGAGGCTCTGGGAAGCCTGTAGCCATCCAGCCAAACACACACACACACAAAAGGTAAGAGATCAGGCAAACATTGTATACAATTCCAAGTGTGACAGTAGTTTCAGACAGGTTTTGAGTATTTTTCCACACATGGCACACTCTCTTTGGCCCCTCACCCCTGGTCTGCTCATTCATCTGTTTGTACAGCGTGTCCAGCTCTGGGCGAACAGCCATCACAGAGAGAGCTCTGGGCCGGGGGTCAAACATAACTTCGTGGCCCCAGCCATCAGGGCCAGAGGGGATAGAGAGGGAGGAGGAGACAGGGTCACTGAAAAGGGCTGGAGGAAAATGACAGGAAGTGACACATACAGAAGAGGAAAGGATGAGGAGGTAAAAAAGAAAATCTGATCTTTGCAAGTCACAGCCGTCTGTGACTCCCCTACCTCTGGTCAAACCCACAGCGGCTGAGCAAAGCATGTTGGGACAGCTGCTTGAAGACTTGAGGAGGCCATGAAGAGGAGGAGGAGGAAGAGGTGGTGGGATAGAGGAACGGACTGAAAGGGGGGAGTGGAAGGTGAAATGACAGAAAGATGCATTTCACAGAAAGAAAGATTAAACATCAACAATACCTTCCGGATCTGATCCGAGTCCTGGCTGCCGGAGTCGGTGCTCCTCCTGATATTCCCTGGTGTCCAAATCAGAGCACAGCTCCAAGTCTTCATTGGTTTGGTACTCATCGGACACCAAGGAGGTCCTATCTGATTGGTCCGTAGTCTCAGAGAGGGCGTGGCAACTGGATGGGGTCTCAGGACGCTGCTGCAGCTTCGTGTGGAGCGATTCGATGATTTTATCTTTCTGCTGCAACTCCTTACTCAACCTGCACGTGCACAGAAGGATGAGAATGAAACAAACATATGACTGAGAAAAAAACATGATATCACAGTGAAACTGAACTATGACCTTTCAGATAAAAAATCTAATCACTTTCATTTCATGCTATTACACATATGTGTGTTCTTTGTAAGAATTAGCCTCCGAACACTTGAGTCATGATCAAAAACAGGTTTTTTGAGTTCAAGGTTATGATGACATTCTAACTACTTCCTCCTCGAATTGAAGTAAACGCTTTTACATTTACTTCTTTGTCAGTTTTTCATTATCTATGCACAGAAAATACAGAAAACCCATCAACATAGAAGGAAAGAACGTTTTTCCAGTAATATTAGACAACATAAACGACACTACTACTGAAAAAAGAGCTCTTCTTCCCTATATGAGCACAGGATAACTCACTTTATATTAAAGCCCATTTAAAGAGCATTAATTAATAGGGAGTGAGGTGCTTATAAGTCCTAATAAGATGCCTATTAATGTATATTTTAGGTCAATAGTGCCTTCATGCCTGTCAACAACATACTATGTGTTAGCTCCAGGAAGCCATGAATTACTGCAGTTTTAGGTACTTTTTATACTAAAATCACTACTAAATCAAGGGCTACTTCTGACAGCTGGTTCTTGACTACTGTAAATCTATGCACTGTCATCATCCATCCTCATAAGGCTGGCCCAAATTTGGAGACATCACATGATGTCTTGTTCTGTTCTTGCATCAGGAATGTGTGTGATGCAAGGATGTGTGGACATCTTCTGTGTGAGCAGACCCAAAAGAAATTGCAACCAAAGTTGAACCAGATTAAATGAGACAGACTGACCACACAGACCCATGTATACAGAAGATGAGAAATCACTTCTAGTGAGCCACTCCGCACAAGTGCCTTTAGATGCCTTACAGATCCTCATGCTGTGCATCCATGCCTCTCTTGTAGTTTTGGGCTCCCTGGCTCTCTGACAGCATCTTTTTTAAAAAAGGGCACCGCTCTCGGATTGACTCAACCCGTAGAGAAAAAAACGCGTATGTCCCTGGGTGATTTCCACAAAGGAACCCAACTGTCACTAAATTTTAGTAAACGTAAAGATAGCTTGGGTTTTATGAATGTCTTTTAATGGTATTAAAAGCCTTAATGAAAAATTCAGATTCTCCAGTGTTTATATAGTGTTTTTTTTTAAATCCGGCTTTCCTGATAAGCCTTAAAAATGCTGCATGCTGGAAAATATTTCAAAACAAATATTTATCTGTACAGCAGGAAGCGTCAATACAACAGAAACCCACGAATAAGTAACTGAGCATAAATCCAAAACAGTGTGCCAACCTGTGAAGGATACAGACACACTGAGCATGTTAAGCCTGTCTGGGTGGACACCTGGAAGCTGTCTGTTCAGCTAGAGTAACCTAAACGATCCGCGTGGCGGCCCTTGTGTGGATTAACAGCAGACCTTCTGTCTTCTCTCCAACATAAGCAGCTATGCAGACAGCTCCTCGTGCACCACAACGTGTCACATGACAGAGCAAACTAATCAGCAGGACAGACTCAGTGCTCCAAAGTGAGCTAATAAGTTCAGTGTGGGTCAACAGATTACAAAACTGCAGGTGACGCTGCAGTCTTTTGATAAAGATCAAAACTGATCTTCATGCTAGGCTGTAAATATGCTTATTTCTGCTTAAACTTTGGTCTGTGTCAGTCTCTGGGGACTGACTTGATTTTGGAACCAGGCTTTCGAGTCATTCGAGGAACAGTGCTGGTGTAACAAACGCATGACAGACCCGATGACATGCTCGTGCTTTTCAGCATCTTTATTAACCACACACGGTTGCTGTTCATAAACTTGGCTGCAGCTTTACAGCTCAGAGCCCGACATCCACATCAACACCGCAGTCCACGCAGACTTTTATGCTGGCAAAGCGTGATTGCAGATGCCATGCAGGTGAGCCCATCTCGTCTGCAGTAGAACCGCAAACCACACCCCACCACAGCTGGCTTCATTTTTCCTCCCCAGATGTTACTGGTTGCTTGATTTTGAGCAAAGATCGCTCCTCGGTTTACCTTGCTTCCACCCTAAAATTGTTTAATCTTCTACCTATTCTCACATTAAACGTGTGGATATGAACAAGGTCACTTACCGCAAAGCGAGCAACTCGTGGCCTGTCTTGTCGTCATGGCTCTCTGCACGTTCTCCTGTGGAGAGAAAAGAAGGAAAAATGGAGCGGGGAGACTTCAAATAACAGTAGAAACAGTAAAAAAAAAAAAAAAAGCTAAATGTTCCTTACGTCCGCTAATCTTGGTGACCACTCTTTGTGCCAGGGCGGTGCTCTGTGCCAGCTGCTCTCTGAAGCTCTGACCCATGTAGTAATCAATATCATTGGCCCGCAGGAGCTCCTCAAAAGCCTGAAAGTTGTTGACGTTTAGTGCATCTGTGAGAATCTGCACTATGAACTTTCCTAGAATTGTATTCTCTCTCTGTGTTGATAAAACATAGAAAATATCACTGAATGTGTGTGAGTGTGTTTGCAGCACCTTGGTGGTGTCTCCCAGGTGTTGGGTCAGGATGTGACAGACTCCTTGCCCTTCTCTCATCCGCTGCCTCAGGTGGGACAGCTCACGAGCTTGTGCCTGGATCAGAGAGTTGTACTTCCTGCACGGTGTGGAAGACAAACAGCCTTAATGAATCTCCCTTAACAGTGTTAAGGGAGATTAGACTCGCTCTCATGTGCATACATTGACTGATTCTAGATAAAAAGTAAATGTGCAACACTGTCACTTTATCTCTGCTAACCTACCCAGGCCAGGTGGCACATTTCCCTTCTTCTGCTTGGCCTTTGCCGTCCAATCTGGTAGTTTTCAACTGAGCCTCCAGCGATGCGACTCGTTCCATCAGTTCTTGCAGCTCCCTGCTGGGCTTGGACCCTGGACGAGCCCCTTGGGTATCAGATAACCAGCCTTCATCCTCATCCACACCACTCGGGGCTGGTGATCTCTCAAGCGCCCAGTTTACCTAAAGGGTGAGGATGAAAAACAAAAACAAACCTTGTGTTTTGAATTGTTCTTTCTTTAACATTAAATAAACTTAAAGTACAGCATTTGTTGGAGTGTCCGTACCTTGCGGGGGGTGCGCTCCAAGCTGGAAGCGTAGTCGCTGGTCGCAGACAAAGAGCGGACGCGGAGCTGCAGTCCACGGATCACTTTGTGACAGCGAGTCAGCTGTGAGCGCAGATCCTGGACCAGATGCTGGAGAGACGCCGACTCATCCCTCATTTCATAAGCCCCTCTGTTACTGCTGCAGCTCCCGGCGTACCAGCCACCACCCTCACAGTCCTGAGGATGGGACAGCGACGTGCACATCTCTAGGTCGTCAAACTCTGCAAGGAGGAGAGGTGAGACATGATTAATGAGGGTATCTTAAAGAGCATGATGTGTTTTTGGTCTAAGATGAATAAGATTTTTGTTCATCACCTGGGCTGCTGGTGTCTTCTCTCTCTGCTTCGTTCTCACTCCGGCCGCAAGTTTCATAACCCAGATCTTGAAGATCCACCTGCACCTGCTTGCTGGCCTGCTGGACAGAAGTCTCGGCTGCACAGACATGAGACAGAACTTACTTTAGTCCTTCATACTAAATAATTAAATATGTTTAAGTGTATTTGTCTAGCGCCCCCCGCGACCCTGAAAAAGGATAAGCGGAAGCGAATGGATGGATGGATGTATTTGTCTAACTCATCCCAGCCTCCCTTTACACATGCTCCTCAGAGTGACTCACTGAGCAGATCTCTGTACTCCTTCAGCTGTTCGGCCTGAGCTTGGACCGTGGCCTCGGACACCATCAGCCTCTCCTGCAGCTCTCTGTTCTCCTGCTGGCTCAGAGCCAGATCAGCGTGCAGACGAGACGCCTGTTCGCGGAGGCTATCCTCTTTATCCTGCCAGAGCACTCTGACCTGAGAGCTGTCACCAGCGACCGCTGTCTCCTGCAAAAGCAACGCATCTAAGGAACACTGATGTGTAATCTTCACAGGCACATCATTTAATTATTTAATCATACAGCAGCTCTTGTATTGAAATATCACATATAACAAGACATTAACTGACTGTTTCTGAGAGCTAGGTTTATATGTAAAACATGACAAAAAATATGATTACATTTAAACAATTTAGTACAACAAATTAGTACACCTGGATTACTGACGATCCAATTATAAGCAGCATCAGACTAACTTTCTAAATGAAACTTTACTAGTGACACTTTATTGCCAGTACCCTTTAATTGTCTTTAATTAGCAATTCAATTATGGGAACATATTTTTCCCATCTAAACTGTATGTGCTACTTTTAATGATCTGAGTACTTTTTCTGCTATTAAATGGTCTGGTCATTTTATTCTCTCAGACACTTTGTCAGATTTAAAGGGAAGTAAATCTGTAAAAATGACCAGATAATGAGGGTGTAATGTGTTACCGTTTCAGGGTGGTGTGTGAGATGGTGAGACGTCAGTGTCCCCAGGTTCAGAGAGCATGGCCTGATGCAGTGCCTCTTCACCGGCTCACTGCTCAGACTAACACGTGGAGGACCTCGCTTCCCCGCCGGCACCGGAGATGTTTCCCGTTCATCTTCTTCCTCAGTATCCTCTTCCTCCTCCTCCTCCTCTTCTTCTTCCTCCTCCTCCTCCTCTCCTTCTTCCTGTTCTTCTTCTGGGCTCAGACTCTTCTCTGTGTCTGTCCCCACTATTCCAGCTCGTACCTGGTTTTCTTTCAGGGCCTGGTTCTCCCTTTGCAGCTTCTGCAGGGCACTCCTAGCAAAAGTTGAACAGAAGGACAAATAAGCATAGTGGTGCCATCAAACACAGCACGATCAGGTAAACAAGAAGTCATTTAAAGCAAATTACACACCTCATATGAGCTACAGAGGTGTATCCATCCCTCTCCAGCTGTGACTTTATTTCTTCAAGCTCAAACTCGAGGGTCTTCTTTGCTTCATCGAGCTGCTTTACATCAGCTTTCAGTGCCCCCCTCACTAGCCCTCTGGTCACACACTCAGGTCCTTGAGCCTTAAAAGAAGCCTACAGAGTTAGAAAGAATGCTTCTTAGTTCTTACCCTTTATGTCATGGGAGCATGTGAGATGCTCTTAATGGTCACAAATGGATAAAAATTTAAATTTCACAGTGAAGTGTTAGTAAAAGCACTTTACCTGACCCGAGGTCAAACTTCTGGCATTCACGCTATCGTCATCCTCCTCTATGCTGTCTGTGAACTCCTCACTGCTGCCGTCTTCATCGTCTCCTTCTTCCTCCTCTGTGCTGAGCTCTGGAAACAAAATGACCATTTAGGGAAAGTATCCGCTTGCTTTGATTCTTTTCTTTAAATCTCAAACTCCCTGTTTTTCTTCTGAGTCCTGTAGTTTTTAAGCCTCTCCCTCCCCATCCACTCTCTATCCCCATTCTTTCCACAGTCCTCTCTCGCTCTGCACTGAATCACCACTTTGGAAGTCATGGGACTTAAGGGAAATGTTATGTCATAAGTTGCAAGCCAGCCAAAAAAACAGTGCACTCAGTATTTGTGTGTGTGAGAGAGCCACTTTAAACACCTAAAAATTACACAACTGTAACAGCTTTAGGATAATGACTATTTTCAGGGATTATAGGAGGTAGTGGTGACCAATTACCGCATGTTCACTTCTTTACTCTGTGTTTTTAATATCATATACACACTCACAGAGAAAGCAGGAACATCAAGAAAGTGACTAAAAGAATTTCAATGGGAATCTGTTTTACATAATAGGCCTCTGCACACACACACACTGTGCAGTGCTATATGTGAATCATAGGTGTGGGTTTGTGTCTAGAGTTGCTCACTGCATTGTGGGGGCATATTAAAGGATTGTTTCATAGTCAGAGCAAGTTTAACGGGTGTTGATTATCAGAATGTGTCCACCTTAAATGAAGCATGAACGTTAAATATAAAGCACTAAAAGTCTCTGCGCTGTTAGTGAGAGCGCAGGAAACTCATAGAGCAAAACTGCTGAGCCAATACTGATTGAACAATGTGTCCCTGCAGGCTTAACTGGTGTAATGTGGCACCCTGTTTACACACTCAGACACGACATAATGTCACCACATATGAGGAAGGAGTAGGAAGAGGGACTTGAATTGTATTTTTTATTCAAACTAGATCGTGAGGACACTGAGTGACACACAGGCTTTGTGTTTATGAATATCTCATTGGGCATTACAGCGAAGAGCCATGCAAACATGAAAACCATGCCACACTATCATGCATGAGGGAGAAAGGACATGAAGGAAAATTAATTGGGATCGAGTTTGTTTAAAGAATACACGTTGCTGTTTGTTGCCTTTGTATTAATACATTAAAAGTGAGCTCTGGCACGTGTTCATATAGTTTTAAAATTACACTTTAGGACAAAAAAAGGCAAAGTTGAGAGTCTGAGGAGGGCAGGTAAATAATAATTTTACTCTGAGCAAAGGTTCGGAGAGATGATATATAAACTGCGTGTTGCTCTGAGGGTAAAGAAGGAAGGTAGGTCAAGGAGTAAGTGGAGGATTTCAGGTTTCCTAATTAAACACAATAAAGAGAAATCCATACCAGAAGTGCTTTTGACAAAAAGCCAGCACATGTTTATTTTTGATGCATTTAAAACACAAATAAAAAGACGAAGAAGAAGAAGGAGCTTTGACGGTGATTCCATCTGTGAGGCTAGATGAAAAGATCGGGGGCACAAAATCCCATGAAAATGTACTCTACCTCATATAAATAATCATATGCAAGGTTTATTTCTGGTGTTCACATCTTCTGTGATTAATAGAGAGCACTGTCTAGACTGTAGATTATTCTATCTCTGTACAAAGCTGGATCTAGAAGCAGAGATGCTAAAAATATGCATATCATATCAAATTACGACAACATAAAGCATCTGCCAGCTTATATCTACAACGACTAGCCTACTCTGTCATGCATATCTATGAGAGCTAACACAGAACTAAAGGAAAGTTCGAGGCCATCTTTTTTGGATTCGTTTCCTGGGCCTTCGCTAAGCGTGCACAATCCTGCTGACAAACAGATGACATAAAACAAATGATGGATGGTGAGACGTTTCACTGTAAGGCACGAGCTTGAATTTCTCCACAAGACGTGACTTCACTGTGACAGTAAGGCTGGAAGAGCGACACCGGTGAGAGACAGTACACAGAAATGGCAATATAGAACAATCGAACTACAAAGCAATATGCAGGCAATCCCTGAAAATAATATAAAAAAAACAACCGAACAGATTCACACCACACTCACAAAATATGTTAATAAATTAAACTCTGAGTTGCACATTTCCACTTCATAGCATTGAGGTTATTCTGAACAGGGATCTGCTGCTGAGAGGAGTGTTTGTGCTATTTGGACAAAGCTGCCTGCACACTGAGGGTCAGATTTTGGCTTTTTTTAAATATCTCTTACTCTTACTTCAGGCAAGCAGTGTTTCATAAACCTGACCGTCAGTGGTTGGAGACAGCTCTATCTCACATTTAGAGTGTCAGTGTCACTGAGTGGTGCTGTTGTCACACAGAGCATCAGGTAGCGTTAGTGACAATGGTGTTTGCAGCCCTGGAGGCTGGACCCTGCCCGTTCCCACCTCCAAAGTCAGGCTGCCTTTTAGCTGCCCTGTCCAGTAGCAGGGCCGTGTTACAGGTCCGAGACAGGACCTCCTCCAGCTGTCTGCGGAGAGCCTGAACTGAATCCAACTCCGTGTGGAGGGCCTGGATCTTCTCTGAGCTGCTGCAAAATCAAAGAGATGAGAACAAAATGGTGTTTTTGAAAAACAAAAAGAGAGCTTTGCAGGAATCCGGTGTCACAAGACCTGCGTGGAGTTCCCCTACCTGTCACTCTTATGAATGTGAGTGAGATTTTGGTATAACCTCTTCTCTGCCCTCAGGGCGTCGTTCAGCTTGTTGTACTCTGATACCAGCTGCTCCAGCACATGCTGAATCACAGTGGCGGGGGGGGTTAAGAGGGAATAAAGTAGTTATTTCCTAAGGAACACCAATGTCTAAATACTGTCTATGCAACTCGAAATGAAGCAATAATCATACTTTGTGATCAGTGCTGTCTTTTGTGGCATCTCCTTCTGACTGCTGGTGAGCTAAAGATGAACGCAGAGCATAGATCTCCTTCTGCAGAGAAAGGACCCAAAGATGTGACTTGTAACCTAAAAAAACATGAAATTTTAGTTCATCAGCTCAAGATCCCCACTGATACCTGAGCCTCCGCCTCCTTCTTCAGCACCAGCTGCATGTCTTCCTTCAGAGCCTTGATCTCTGCCTCGCTCTCCTTCGAAAACGGCTGCATGGCCTCTTCCTGGGCCTTCATCAGCTCCTGACAGTGTGATAAAGTAGCCTGTGAACACTGGGTGTACACCGCGTGTACCAAATGTACGATATATAGAAAGATACCTATAGAAATAGAAATATACCTTGACAAAAGCCTCCTTCTCTTTGAGGAGACTCTGCAGATGCTCTGTCTCTCCTCCCGTGTCTCTCTCCTTGTCCCATCTCAGTTCATGCAGCTCCTGCTCTCTCTCTGACAGCTGCCTGCGAAGCTCCTGCAGCTGGCCAGTCCGCTCACTGATCACTAAGGAAAGCCTGTAGGAGTAGTCCTAAGAGAGAAAGATCAGGTTACACTTTATCGTCCCGAATCGTCTTTTTATACGGGCCAAACCTATAATCTGCCAGCTACACTTCGATATCACGATGTAGCCCACCTGCAGATACTGGTCTTTGGAGCTCAGAGTGCTGAGCAGGTCCTGGATCTGCGCTTGGTGTTCCTTAGACAGGCGGCTCCGGTCCGCCAAGAGCTCCTGGAAGAGTTTCTCTTTCAGAGCCAGCCGAGCCTTCAGCTCCTCCACGACCTCAGTGGGACCGGCCTGAACTCTGGCGACGAGTGCGGCTGTGAGATCCTGCACGCGCACAATACGACAAGCAGAGCAATTAGTAAGAAACTAGTGTGACAGGTTTGTCCGCATGGGATGGATTTTCAAAGCTTTGAACATTTACACCGCAAACAACTGAGAATCACTGAAATAGAAACCTGTTGTAAATGCCAGTGTGTACCTGAGTCTCCTGGCTGCGTGTCTGTAGTGCTGCTTGTAGCTGGGTTATGATGGCGTCTTTCTCTCTCAGGGAGTTTCTCTCCTTCTCGTCGCTCTGCTGCTTCAGCCACTGGAGGTTCCTGTAGGCCTCTGCTGCCTGCTCCAGTTCCAGCTCTTTACCCCGCACCAAACCATCAAGACTCTGGTAGTCACCAAAAATACATCAGTGCATAACTTTATATACTGCACGTCTAATATGATTAATGCTGTAAAGAATGAAGCATGAAATGATTGCCAGAAAATTACATTTTCTTGAAAATAGAGAGTTTACTGAACCTTATGACAAATAAAAAAAAAAAGATTAATTGATGATTCATTAAATATGATACACTTGGCTTTACAGGCCTTATTGGTTTAAAGTCTGAGCTTTAATCTGCATAATACATATGTTCTGGTGTTCTCACGCTAAACGAACAGTTCTGACATTATCATGCTGCGCGTCGCCAGCATACCGTGATGGTCTCCTCGTTGTTGGACAGAATGCAGCGCAGTCTCTCCAGGTCTCGCTCCTTCTCTCTCAGAGCCAGCTGCAGTCTCCTCACCTGGCTCTCACGCTCCTCCACACAGCGGAACTTGTCATCGATGGATTGCTGCAGGCAGTGATGGAAAAGCACCCTCAACCTTCACTGTGTTCTTTGCACTTTATAGTTTTGTAGTTTACTGCGTAAAATGTTTAGCTATGCAGTATCTCGTATCCTTTGTAAATTAAATTAAAATGGTGGGAGTGGGAAACTAACGCAGAGAGATTTAACACATGCTTTTCATTGTCACTTTTTTAGCTCATATATTTCTTTGCACTGCAGTATAATATTACTGCACGCAGACCTTCTGGTTTGTGAGTTTGTATTGCTGTGTGCCGCTGACTCTTGACTGACTAAAAGCCTTCCCATTGTCCTGACAATGAATGCACATCAGTTTGTTCAGTCTCATGAATCACACGGTGTATTTGAGGCGAATGTAATGGCGGCTGAAATGAGTTGTTTTCAGTATCTGCCACGAGTTTCAATCCCTGCTGTGAATCTGTGTGTTTGTTTACCTCCAGAGCTTTGTCTCTTTCTTTAATGCGCTCCCTCAGTTTCTCCAGCAGGCCATCTCTTGGATTTGGTTTGGAGCTTCCTGTTGACTCCACCATCTGTGAGTACTCCTACAGATTA
>VOQK01036944.1:0-10695 GCA_015052645.1 Benitochromis conjunctus
GAAGGATGCGGCCTGGGTTTTGGGACACAGCTTTAGTTCACCTGTGGCTTTTTTTGCCCAGCTGTGTTGCATCTTCCTAATGACCTGATGTGTGTATTAACCTACCATTTTAGAGTCTCAAAGTGTTAATGTCTCCAGAATATTCAGCGGTAGCAATCCCAAATTTCTTTTAGCAAAAAGCTTGAGGCAGCTTCTGCCAAATGTTAGTCGAGTTCATGTTCACCAATCAAATTCATTCTGTTGTAACTGTATTGGTAACCCATTGAAGTGTTATTGGGTATTTATAACCAGCCACTTTGCACATACAATGTGCGGTGAAAGCCAAATGAACTCTCACTATTAGAACTGAGTGGACTCACTCGTATTGATCAGAGTGTTAGAACAACAACTAAAAGAAACTTGGATTAATGTGAAAGGAACTAATATAGGGTTAACTGTCAGCTGATACAAATCAGGATTAAAAACCAAACCTAACCTGTGAAGGGAGAGAAACATATTTTTGTTTTGTTTTTGTTTGTCTTCTTGTTTTCTTTAATTCCTTCTGGAATTGGGATCCAACGAGTAAAATACACACACTTTCTTGTTTTTATACTTAAAGTAAGAGCAGATTTGATCCACAAAAGCAGCTCCGTTAATGATGGAGTCAGTTACAAACCCAGGAATTAACAGGTTCAGGTACAGGAAGTTGAGTGACCGCTACGAGACCTTCTGGCGGTGGTCGTCTTCTCGTTTGTGGTCGCTGTCCTTCGGGAGGTTTTACTGTTCAGTGTTTCTGAGGCTCAGTGTTAAGACCCTCGTGGTTGAGCGTTGCTCTCTCCATGCGTCTGTACCAATATTTTACTTTGGTGTTCGCCATCATGTCATCAAACGCCTGCAGGCCGTCCATCACTCTGAGGACTCCAAACACTGACTGTAACAGAAGAGCACAGGCGCAAAGATTAAAACTCATTTCTCCCCTAATTAGGTAATCCCTGTGAGCCAAAAGCTGAGGCTTCAGACTTCAGTCTAAATGCCCAATTTCAGGGTTAGCGATCCTTTACAGATGGTCTGCAAAAGCATCACACACTGTGGCTAGCTCTCACTTCTGGGGATTTAGACTTAGTTTTAAGGTTAGGGTAAGGGTTAACTTAGCGGTAAGAGGCTTGAGATTAAATGTCCTCAGAACGTCAGTCAAACCAACACGGATTAGCGTGTATGTATGCCACGCCCCCTACACGCAGCGTGGAGCAGACAGTAGTCACTGCAGGGGAAATACTGATAACAGCATTTTGCCTGTCACAGCATTAAATCTGTCACAGCACTTATTCAGCTCTTCAGCATCACACCTGCCGAGTGTAAGTGAGGTGGATCAAATCAACAGCTGGAGATGCACAACGAACAGGCACATGGACAAAATATTAGTAATCTAGACCTAAAATCAGTGTTTGAGGCCATCAGTGGAGCCAGTGCATGTTCTCTAAAACATCTACAGAACCAGATGGATTTATTCAAGCACCTGCTGACCATTACAAGAATGCAGGTTTAAGGTGCTTCAACACTGGCTTCACTTTTCAGACCTGAAAACTACCTCTTATTTCTGTGGTGAGGCTTTAATCAGGCTAATTTATGTGCATTAGTTTAGTAACAATTCTAATCTGGACCTCTGGTGTGTTTCCTCACCAGGTCTGCCAGGTTGGGCTCATCTCCACCCATGAACTTCCTATTCTTGCCGATGGCTGCCACCCAGTCGTTGACAGCCTTGTAGAGATCTTGCCTGACATCCTCCTGCAGATTGTGTCTGTTGGGTCAAAGGAGGGAAATTTAATACCTCACATCCCCCAAAACCTTAAAATTACCAGAAACACGATAGCCTGTCATCTAACACCACGTACCGACTTTTCAGCCTTTTGGAGATGAGAAACATGGCCGCAGCGCCAACATATTTGGCGAAGAAGCCTTCAAAAGTACCAAACTTGCCCTCGCGTACGATATAGTCGAAGGAGGCCAGGGCCTCGTTGGTGGTTCGGTACACGTTGGGAGATATGAGGTGTACGAGCCAGTCGTCAGCCCACTGACGCCACTTCATCTCCTCTCTGAAATCAGAGCAGAAAACATTTAGCATCTACAGAACAGATGGAGTCGCAGTTTGATGTGGACCACGCAGCTTTAGTTTGCAGGAAATTCCAAGAGTCAGATTTTCATGCAGATTTAAGATTTTTCCTTCCAGCAGATTTTCATTAGAACGACGAAAAGAGAAATCTCCCATCGCTAAAAGTAGAGGCTTCATATCAGCTGACCAATCGCAAGCCTGAAAGCAAGAATGCTCCACAGCCATTGGGTGCCACCTTTCAAAATAAGAGTCCACTAATAATTGTGTGTGAGAAAAAGGGCTCGACTTACTTCTGCATTTCCTTCTGTGGGTAAACTGCAACGGTCTCGCCCTCGCTCAGCATCAGCCAGTACTTGTTGTTGTACTCGATCACCTCCTTCCCCCTGTCGTTCACCGACTTCATCTCCGGGTAGCAGCGAAGGATGTCGGACATGCTCTTCTTCCTGCAAAAAAAAAAAAAAAGGCATAAATTTAGATACTTTATCCAATTAAGATCAGCTCAACCTGTGTCAGGACACCTGTCAATCAACAAAGTGATGCCTTTAACTCACTTATCCAGGTGGATGAGCCCCACTAAGAACTGTTATGAAGACAGAAACTATCCTCAGAAGATAGAACTCTACTTTTTGACAGGCCGTAATATATTTCTTGTGTACCGTTTGACCATTTAACACAGGGCGTCTACAGGACGTGCTCACTTTTGGATCCAGCCTCATGTGGCCACGAGAGGAACTGCGGTCTTTGGCAGTCCTGCGTAAGCTTCATTTTTCAGCTCCAGATGTTGCCCACCGCTGGAGAGCTAAACACAGACTAAACGCTTCTGATGCCATTTCAAGACAAAAACACTGAGCTGTATGTAAGTCACATCCCACTGCATTCCACACCAAAGGAAGTAAAGATAAACCATTAAATTATGTTTTTACAATTAGTATTAAATAGCAGCACACTTGGGTGGGTCACTTAACACCCCCCCAAAAGATTTTTTTACAAATCATCCAAACTGTGAAGCTTATTTAAATTTATTACAGTGGTATTTCTTTGTAAACCAAAATAAGAAACCCCACCCTTAGAACATAAGACCAAGGCTTTAACCACGGTCGAAAAATAATCGACATATTTTCTAAATTCTAATGTTTTCTCAGTAAAATATAAAAATAAACATTAATTTTGTCACATACATTAAGTACAATAATAACATTATAATAACGTGTTAATAATAACATTTTTTAGATTTTTTTTCCTGCATTTTAGTTTTGCTGCTCTGAGCAGGGTGGGATGTATTTGAACCACAGAGTTTCACATCTGCGATTTTATAGATTATTTTTCTGAAAATCAAGTAAAACACTGAGATCCACCCGCTATGATTTCTTACAGTATTCCTCAGAGCTTTATTTAAGTGATTAACAGGAAATATAAAGACAATGCCTCATGACATAAGTGAAGGAAGTCACAACTTACTTGTTGACTAAATAGGTCTTGATGGAGCTGATGATGACAGACGAGTCATTCAGTTGCTGCAGATTTAAAAAAAATAGAGCGGGACATGACGGTTTGAACGGTTAAAAGCGTTATATTTTTCAGTCATTTCATTACAGACTGGACAAAGGTTTCTTTTTCTTTTTAAGCTGACCCATGATGCTTTTCTTTATTTTCTGTCATACAAATTCTGTGAGTAAGTGAGTCCTGTGAGCCAGAAGCTCAGTCCTCAGACTGCTCTTAGTGTTGGGATTTTAAGACTATATCCTTAAAATAATATAAAATACAGAAATTGTGGTGAGTGAGGGTTATGAAGGCATGCCAGAATTTATAATCTGTCTGCACTTTTAATCAAAAAAATGATTATGTTAAACTGTCAGTCATGCAAAGCTACTCTAGAGCAAATAAAAACACGGATCTGGAAATGAGCACAAAAGATGCGCCTGAAACCCAAATCCTCCACGCTGTTCTGAGGTATACAGGTGTGTTACTTTGTGCAGAGCATTTCCAAGTATTTTAGAGCCTTAAGTGACAAAAAACAGAACAAGTCTTAACTTTGTTCTCTCTACAATTTTTTTTCCCCATCTCAAAGATTTAAGATGACATGTCTTACCACCTCACCATCCACCATCAGGATGGGCACCTTTCTGTAGGTAGACCACTTAATCTCCTGCCTCATCACCGGGTTCACCTCTACGACCTCATACGGCAGCCCGTGGTAGTCCAGGAAGGCTCGCACCTTGCTGCAGAATGGGCAGGTCTTGTACTGGTACAGGGTCAGCTTCAGACCGCCTCCTAGAGCCTGGAAGGAGGCAGCAGAGGAAAGGAGAGCGCTATGAGGCTAAAGTATGTGGACACTAAAGAGCTGCCACCGACAGCTTGACAAGATAAGAACTTTATTTATCCCGAAGGAAATTATTTTGTCATGAAGGGGCCTTTAAGAAGAATGTAGGCTTATTTTTCTGACCTGGAAAATCTTTTATACTGTCTATGCATCTGAAAGAACTAATACTGCTCCTCAATAGGCTAATAGAAGCTGGCCAATCAGAAGAAAGTGGGCTTTTAATAAGGGGTGTGGGGGCAGGAGGTGTTCAAAGAGACAGGACCTGAAATGAGCTTACTGAGGCGGAGCATAAGAGACCAGTCCAAGATAAGGATTGTTATGAACTGTGAATCGTGCAAAGCTACTCTAGTGGCGCTTGATATTGGGATAATACTGCTTATAAATGCTGGATTAAACCTGCAACACATTGCAGGTGGGTGAATAGAATAGAACAGAATGCCTTTTATTGTCACTATACACATGTACAATGAGATACAGAGCATCTCCTACTCAGTGCAGATATGGGGGAAAGAAAGGGGGTGAGGTGCACAGTTCTGCAGCACTATATACATATGAGCAGTATTAAAAAAATAAAATAAAATAAAATGTACAAATTGGGGGGAAAAAAATAAATAAATGACAACAGCCAAACCATACACAACAACACATCAAGGCTTTAAGAGCAAAGCACAGTGACAGCAAAGGCTTATTGTTGAGGGCTGTTACACTTGTGCATGCACAGATAAGAGAGATCCGGCCCCAAAGTTTGGAAATGTTTGCAGACACACAGACTGACTGCTCATGCACAGCATTTCCCCAGCCACTAACAAAAGCAGACCGTCTGTAGTTCACAAAGAGCAGATCCAGTAAAAGCAAAACGTTACAGACAAATCTGTAAACTTGATTTTAAAACTAAACAAAAGCGAACTTTGAAAGCTTTTATTGTGTTTCTACTCCAGTAGAATGTGTTAGGTGGTATTCAGAAGAGCTGGCAGGTGTCCGCAGCAGCTGGGCTCTGACAGGTGACCCGGGCTCTGACAGGTGACCCGGGCTCTGACAGGTGACCCGGGCTCTGACAGGTGACCCGGGCTCTGACAGGTGACCCGGGCTGCACACACCTCAGGCAGGTGAGCTTACTGCAGGAAGACGGCGATGATCAAAGACACCCGCTAACCTCACTTACCTCCCTCTTCTCTTCGGCCAGGTGCTGCTGGGCGGACAGCTTCATAGTCTGATATAAACCTAAACCTCCACCCAGGAGGAAGGTGCAGCCCAGCACCCTGCCTACCCCGGCGCGCACACCGGAGAGCAGTTTGGACCGGAACCCCGCCCCGCCGGTACCGTACGCCCTCCTGGATCCGTGCGCGCCCACATTCCCCAGCAGGTAGGAGAAGGCGCCGGACCGACGGGATGCTGGAGACTCCAGAAAAGACAAGCCGACCTTACCGAGGGTTCTGGCGCAGGAGGCTGCCATGTTGGCTTTACATAAAGTCCCAGAATGCACCACGAGGGATGAAGGGTTTGCACACCCTGAGCTGAGGCTGTCAGGCTGTGTGCCGCCCCCAGTGGCGCGCGAAGGCAAAACCTGGGAAAAGGTGCAATAAAAAGGGAACCAAAGGGGCAAAGAGACCTCAAATAGATGCTAAACCGCTAAATGATGAACAGAGAAAGGCAAAATCACCACAAAGAGATATGAAATAACTGTAAAGAGTCAAAAAACAAACAAACAAGCAGATACAGTTAGAGAGGTAAGGTTGAGATGTAACTATACTAGACAAATGATGTTGAATGTGGAGCTGTAAGACAGGAGAAAAAGAGGAAGACCTCAGAGGAGGTTTATGGGTCTAGTGCAGAGGGCACGCAGAAGAAAATGCTGGGAATAAGGATAGGGTGAGATGGAGGCAGATACAGATGTAAAACCAAAGAGATGCAAATATGACATCATCGCAGACCTCAGAGGACCACAAAGACCTGCAAATTACAATTACATGGAAAACAACAGGATGTGAAATTGCCATAAAGAGATGCTAAATATAACCAAGCAGAGACTAAGAGTCACTGCAAAGATGGACACAATAATTAGATTGGAAAAGCAACCATAAAGAACATAAAAGGGTCACAAATAGATGCAAAAACAATCTAAAACTAATACTGAATAACTGCAAAGCGATGTGAAAAATCCCCCAAAAACAAACATTAAGTGATGCCAAACAAACAGAACCACAAAATAATCACAAAGAAATAAAATATGTCAAACAAAATGGAAGAGAACCATAACTAACACAAAATGACCAGAAACAGATCCATCACAACCAAATAGTGATTCAAAACGTGCAAAAAGACATGCAAATATTTAGCACAAAAACATGCAAACTATGTGGACACCACCATAAAAGAGACATGAAATGGACACAAAGAAATGTCTTTTTACAAAAGCAGTCTGACTGGCATCTGGTTACAATGATGATACCTTTTTTGTCTTTTTATTTTGTTTTGTTAATATTCACATTATTCCTTATTCACCTTTATTTTACTGAGCTATTCTACATTATTTATTTTTATTGTTAGTTTCTGTTTTGGCTGCTTTATGACAGGATTTTTCTCTACTTTTGGGATAAATTAAGTATATTTATTTCCAGACCTGTGAAATTAATGTGGCATATCGCACGAATAGAATAGAACTGAATAGTGAATAATATTGGAGTTGTGATAACTTCTCTGCAGTTTTCCACAGACATCAATTGGGCTGAGTTTGCCCCTTTAAAGTGCTATTTCCGGCCCTCATGCCATATGTTTTACACAGCTTTGTGTTTAAGTCGTTGTTGTTACTTTTGTTTTATTTTAAATAATAGATTAATGTGTTTTAAGTGCAAAACATTTACAGAATTGAACTGAACTGAATTGAATTGAGGTGTGTTCAGGAGCGCCTGTTTTGCCCTGGCTGCGTCGGTCTACGTGTGGTGCGTTCACTAGCGTCGTTTTTCCGAGTTTCTCTGTGATCGCAGCAGCAGCAGAGGAGCGTCCTGTTGCCCTGCTGAAAGCGGAGAATCCCCCTCAGCCAGCAGCGGCAGCAGTACCACCACCAGCAGCATCCATTTACAGTGGTCGAGCCACATCGCATCCTTCCTCGCACGGACTCTCCGCTCCGCTGGGATGCCGTCGTCGAGTAACGGCGGCGGGGATTCGCTCGGGAGCGCCTGCGCTGGAAGACGCCGTCCCCGTACGGTTTTTGGAGCGTGACTGGGATGAAGGCACGGATGAGACAAATAAAAACCTAATCATAGCCGGCTAACGCTAACACGCTAACGTTAGCTGCCCGTTTTCCCCTCCCTGCTCACTGACCGATGTGTTTTCCTCCATGAATAAACACTCCTTTAATGGCCCCCTCTTTTTTTATTCACGCGAAGACATGCTGGAGTCACCGAGGACATTTATCTCAAGGATAAAACATCTCCTAACCTCCAAAGGGTAACGCCAGTTAGCCATTAGTACCTTTTATTTTTTTTTACATTTTTCTCGCTCGTCCGTGGAGATGCTGGCAGAGAAGGAGTGTGTCTAGAACTCGCATGGATACTCACTCCATGAAGGTCATGATACTGAGAGAATGATCATGCTGGAAAAACAGGTAAGAAATCAGCACAGAGCCGTGAAGTCAGCGGGTACATATTTAAATGCACACCTGAGGTCATTTGCATATCGTAATTAGGCCTACATGGGGCGCGTGCTGCACCTCTACCACAGCTGGGATCTGATAGAAGTAACGGGCTGTAAAGGTGAATTTATGCAGGTGATCAGCACATTTTTTGATGATAATAATCCCCCTCTCTCTCTTTCTCTCCGGCTTAAAGTCTGCCTCTCTCTGCCACTCTCTGTCATGCTGCTGTATAAGCCATAGACTGTATATAAAGATGTAAGACATAGCTTTTATAATAATTAAATGTTTTTCATTTTTCTAAATTTAATCTAGAAGACATAATCAATATTGTGAAGCTAGGGTTGCACGGATTACGAAATCTTAGGTTAGTACAAACATTTTGTAAAATAATTAGGCCACAATCTGACATCAAATCATTTGTTTATTCTTTTGTTGTTGTTATTAATTATCTCTGGTGTGACTGGAAAAAAACAGATCTGTACTATATTATTTGTTTGAGTCACCTGTAATTATGGAATGAAAAATTTCCTGGCAAACACCTCCCCTACCCAACGGGAAGTGAATTTCATCACAGATACAAAATTTTGTTATCGTTAAATTAGGTCCATGCCCCTGATGCCGATATTTTGTCTTTTTTGTTTTGTTTTGTTTTTGTTTATATTTCCATATTACCTTTGTTATTTGGAAAAAATAAATTGTTATTGTACAATGATAGGGATGGATTGAATGAAATCCTGGATGGATAAAATTGTTATGAAATACCAGTTAAACCAAATTTCTTTCACTGCTATGTCTATCTCCAGTGAAACAAATAAATAAAAAAATAAACAACCTATAAGAAATATAATAACTGTCCTCTACTTTTAATTGTTTTCCAAACAAACTGACAAAAGTATCACTTAAATATTAAAGGTTTAAAGTTGGAAAACTGATAAAAACCGAACATGCCTCAGTAAATTCACTTAAAATGTAAGTGGCAAATATGAAATACTAATATAGACATGTCTACGGTTACATTATTGCCCAAAAATTGCACAGAATGTTTTTTAAAACTAGTAGGCAGATGTTTGTTTGTCTCCAGGCCTTATAAACTAAAGTATGACTCATTTGTAGGGATTATTTTCTGCTTGTTGTTGCCTGTTGGTACTCGCTTCAGGAAATGTCTTTCAACCAGTAGAACTTATAACCTTATCTGTCCAAGAACTGAGGGCAGGAGGTGGTGTTGACGGGATGTTGCTGGAGTTACTTCTTCTTGTTTGCTTCCATAAACAGAGCGTTAATGATGCATCTTACCGTCAGAGATGTGAGGAAGTGTGTCTGATTTAAATTCCTTCAGTCACTCAGGAGGAAGTTAATCTGTTTCCTTAAATTGTGCCTGCTGATTTTGTCTTTGCAGTGTTTACTCTCCTGCTGTCTAAAGGCGTGAGCTGGAAAATCTGAATTGTTGCAGGTGTTGGTCTTACTTTTCGAGGACAAAAAAAATGTGATATCAGATCTCCTTTTTCTTTTTGATAAACCTGCCTGTGTTGTTAGCTGTTCTTGGCCTCACCTCCACTATTTTGACTCACTGAATTAGAGCTCTAGATTTGAAGCATCCATCCATTTGGAGTATGTTTAATGATGCTATCTGACTAGTAAGGCTGGTTGTGTTAGCACTAATTTAGTAACAAATATCAGTTACTTCCTTCCAAATCTAACTTGTTGGTGCAAAATGCCAACACTGAGGTTTTATAATACACATAACCAATAGGTAATGCCACTCATTGGGATTGTAAAAATATTTTATGATTCTAATAGTAGTATACAAGTGAGCCAGTTAAAAGCAGTCAGAAGCCCAGAGAGGCTCAGAGTTCGATATAAACTTTGGCCTGAAGTCCAGGTAAAAGGAGCGCGTTGAGCAAGTTGATAGGACGTTTGCTGGCTTGTTTGAACTTGTGTTTCCATTAATTACAGTTAGAAGCACTGTTTTCACAATCCAGGAAGCATATTCATTTATGTGTCATATTCGTTATCAGGATTAAATATATTTTGCAGCTTCACGCAGATTTTTTTGGGCCAAAAATAACTAAAAGAAAAAGCCTATCTTTTGGTGGGAGAGGTTGCTGTGATTTGACGCTATTTTCTTGTCTTTTCTATTAAAAATCACAGTCACGACTGTGAAACAGGGTTACACAGTCCTGTGTTGTTTCTATACTTTTTTCAGTATGCTAGAAATCATAAAGTAAACCCGCTGAATCTGTGTCAAAGGTCAGCGCTGAGCTTTGTCTGCGAGGCGAGCAGGATGGATGTGAGGCTTCGCACCGCCTCCGTTCAAAGGCTGCGTTTAACCGTCAGCTCACAGTGCCTGGATTTTACTGTAAACACCCTTATTCTTCTTTGTCTCCTCCATGTAAATCCTGCTTCCTGCTGCTGGTATTATTGATGTTTATCTGCGTTTGAAACATTTATTTGCACTCCCAGTTTTTGGGGTTTTTTTTGTGCTATTGTAGGAATCGCAGATAAAGCTGTAAGCCTCTCTGTCGCTCCATTTTCTGCACAAACCACTCCGTTCTTGAAGCTTGACTTCACTCCAAGCATATCGGACTTCTTTGTCTGATGGAATGTGACAAGAATCAGACTTTTTTTCTCCAGTTTTTAGTCCTGAGGGTTTTT
>VOQK01036944.1:20255-36242 GCA_015052645.1 Benitochromis conjunctus
GTGGAATTTTTTTAAAAAAAAAAAAAAAAAAAAAAAAAAAATAATTTAAAAAAAAATTTTTTTTTTTTTTTTTTTTTTTTTTTTTTTTTTTTTTTTTTTTTTTTTTTTTTTTTTTTCTTTCAGTATTAAATCATTAATTATTCTGTTCTTGTGTCTTCACTTGCAGTTTAGTGTTTAGCAGCTATTTCAATGATAGATTCTTGGCTAAAATGAAGCTGCAGTTTTAGACATGCAGGTATGGATGTAACATGACAAATGTGGAAACAATGTGAGCTGGCAAGCAAAAACTATTCCAGACAGCCATTTTTCACAGTTAGAGCTAAGCCACAACAGCTTCATCGGGATTTTTGTGCACATCAAGCTTTCCTCCAGCGTATTACAAGCCCAGTGGTCCGTTAAACTTTAAACATGTCATTTTCCCAATACGAAGCCAATGCACCAAAAGACCAAAGAAATCTTTTAGCCCATTTATTCAACAACTGTGGGATTAACTGGAAGAGCAACCATAGGCCAGAAATGTTCACCTCATTATCAGTGCTGAACCTCACTAATAGATTTGTGTTTTAATATCACTGCAGCCAGGTTATTAAAATCTTCCTGGAGAACACCTTAAAAAAATGGGGAGACATGACGAATTAATGTAACAGGGGTGTCCACATAGTTTTGACCGTGAGTTATCCAGTCTTTCTGTATGTTCTCGTGTGTTGAGGTTTCAAGTGTAAACTGAACGAAGTTAGTCGTGATGGTGCGTTCGTGTGCAGGTAGGTTGGCTGCACAAACTGTCCTCCTGTGGCTGTGTTTGGCTGTCTCCACCTGTGAAACACTCAACATGTTTGAACTAAACTGCAAAGTGTCATTGGTTCCAGTCCGTGATTGGAAACGACAACCTTAAACCGTTTTTCAAGGTTAATCAAGGACGTTTTTAGTTTTTCCTTTCATGATGTTGTTTTAGGAAATCTTCTCTAACAAAAATATTTAATTAGACGCGATCCTCTGCTGTGCTGTCAGTGTGAGGGGTGGGTATGTACTGCCAGCTGATCGGCTCGCTCTAACTCTCACTTAGTGTCTCAGCTGTAACACCGGATTGTGTTTCATGTGGCCTGAATTCTTCTCTGGGGTCAAACAAAGTCACTTGCGCTCCCTGCTGTCAGGCTGTTGGTGTAGTTACGGCTGGACGTGGCTGAAAAAAGGGGAGACTCGCAGTTATAAAGACCACTCTTTTTTTATTTAAAAAATAATTATTTACTTTGGTCTTTTGTCAAGTTTTGGAAAAAAAAAATTGATTGATCATTTTGTGTTTTCAGGGTTGTCTTGAGTTAGCCATGGAGACTTGAAATGTACAACAGATATGTTACACATTTATGTCAGATATGTTTGACTTCAACAAAATGGTTTTAGGGGCCTAGAAAGTCACACCCAATGCACCAGCACACACATGTAATGGTATGCTAAATTAAATAAAGGCTCTGCATGCCCATACTGGTCTTTTGACTCATTAGACCTCGGGTTAAGGTTGTCTGAAGCTCTAGTTGTGTTTCCATCCGCCTCTACTAAAAAGTGATGTGTGTGATAAAAGACTGGGTATTCCAAGCAACAATGCTATACTTGGAGATCCCACTGGATCTGACACTGCTCTCAGATGACTGTAAGTAGTTGTGGTAGACTTGTAATAGACTTTCTTTATCTAGTCAAATTAGTGCTGGGACTTTTCTTGTTGAATTTTTTTGAAGGGTTAAACAGAGTATATACGAAATTGCTTGTTTGAGGCTCTGTACACCTACACTGATGTTTTCACTTATTAGATTGCTGCTCATGTTAAGGATGGGCAACTCTCTACTACTGCATCATTCAGCTGTACTGCAAAAGGGGTTAGGTAGTATAAATAAAAGCCAAAAATGTCATGTATATTACAGGTGGGGGTTTCAAACAAAACATTATTCAGTATTACCCGTGAGCTACTGTATATGAACAGAGGTACTAGGCCAAATAACACGTTACGCCTTCGGACGGAAACCCATGCCCTGAAGCTCCTGGTGCACAGTTTTTATGCTGATGTTAATGCCAGAGAGGACATGCACTACACACCTCAGCAGTCAGCGATCCTGCTCCGTTTTAAGCCCAATTATTTTGTCCATGTGGTGTTTTTGGCTGTTCTAATTTGTTTTGACCAGTAACCTATCCCACGTGGTGATATGAAGTTTACCCCAAATTTTTGAAGTGCATTATAAAATAAGTCAAACGTAGTACCAGTGCTGTTTTGTAACTGTACTTCATAGGCATTAAATTGGTGCAGTGTTGTTAGATAACCCATGATATTGATGGTCAAAGTTCATTTATTCTTTATTCTAACCTAACCCCCAGAATGCAAAGCTGTTCACAGAATGTAGCAGTGTTTTATGGAGAAACAGCAAATATTGAATGCAGAATGGATTGTTCTGCTGTTTTAATGGGAAACTGTGTTACTGTCAGACTTTCTTAGAGCGGTTTGATGCAGTTTATTTCCATAGTTTCTGTTTTAGTTAAAAACTGTAAACTTTGACAGACTGTGATCAGCTGTTCCCGCGAAACAACATTTGTTTTCTGAAGCAGGTTAGAAAACAAGGCTGTGCAGCACACTGATGAGTTGCTGACAGCCAGTGATCAGGAAGAAAAAGTTTAACAGCAGTCAGATGTTGTCAGTTGTCAAACTGTCAGTCGACTCTGAAGGAAGCATCTGCAAACGTGTTGATAATGTTCACTATGCAGGGCTGAGGCTCTGAGCTGTAGAAGTATTTCAGTTTAGAATCAACATTTAGATAGTTTTCAGCAGTTAATGAGTACGATGAGTGCAGCGTTTTGTTCTTGGACAACAGTATCCGGACTTTTTTTCGCAGGCAGTCAGTGTACTATTAGTCCTTTGCTCTTAGCTCCCACTGCAACCATGAAGCCGTCAGAAATGATCATCCATTTCTGATATGGCTCGTTAAACAGGAAGTCCTGAGGGGCACGCGCAGGCAGGCATGGGTCCAAAAACAGAAAGAAGAAAAAGCAAAAGCAAGGCGGCTTGGCCAGACAGAAGGCTGGAAATCTACAGCTCAGATAGCACGATTGACAATTTGGCAAGGAACTCAAGTGTGGGTATGTTTGCCGAAGGACCCGAAGAGGAAATTGGAAGCAGGTGTGCAGGTGGATGTGGAGGTGATGTGGAAAGGCAGGAGTGCACCGGAGACATTTGGACTGAAATAAAGTGGCACAGCAGAGCAGGAGAAGTCGATGGTTTCTTTGCTTTTCTTTTCCATCTGTTGCTGTGGTTTCTTTCAAGTGGAAGATGGTTTATACCCCGGCCTCGTTAAAGAGAAGAAGACCACAGAAAATAACTTTCCGGTTTCCAGGCAAAACCTGGAATAAAATGTCGATGATTGTGTTGCATTGTGCAAGTTTTGACGAGAAGGACAAATGTTTGATATAAAAAAGGGTCCAGTTATCCTTTCTCTGCCATCTTGATGTTCTGGAGCTAACCCCTCCAGCCTCCAGTTGTAGACCTTTTTGGCTTTTTAAAAGTAGAAAATTCTCACTTTGGACACAAAATGGACACAAATCAGTACAAATTTAACTCCAGACTTAGAGGCACTTAAACTCATGTAAATGTGTAGTGGCTTACACGTCTGCCTAACAAGGGAGGGATCCCATTTTGATCCCAGGAGGTGACACACATCCCTTTGGGGTTGCAGTAAGAAGGGCATCAGGTGTAAAAACTCTACTCTCTGTGATAGTCCCTTGTGAATACAGGAGCAGCCAAAAGGATCTTAAAGTCTTGTAAATGTATGTCAACTGACAAGAAGTGCACTCAGGAAAAAAACAGCAGTCCTAGGGGAGGTTAATGTTGACAAGGTGAATCTTCAGGATCCTGATACGGGCAACGCTGACGTTAGTTTAGCTGCTGTATTTGTAAAATATTGAGGTGACATAGGACGAGAGAAAAGAGCTACCACAGTAAAGATGGACAGAGCAGAGAATACAGCCACGCTGTAGTTGGAGAAGAACAATGGATGACAGTATAAGACATGTAATGAAGCTCACAAGTAGTACCTGCCTGGTAAAAAGCATTATGGGGCAATTTCCCTAAATTTTGGGAAATTAATTTCAGGTCCTGTGTAATATTTTTCATTTAGTTGCATTAAAGATGATATAAAAGTCACCAGCACCACAGAAAGAAGGGTCCACTTCATTGACTTGAATTAGCAGAATTGAGACCTAGAAGGCCGGGAATAAATGCAGCTACCTGTTTCGGCACACTTTCAATCAAACCTTTAGCAAAATCTAAATGGGTAAGTTACAAAATCATCACTGACTGTCATGATGGCTGGACGGACCACAGCAGGTTTTTGTACGGTGTTGTGAATATGGTCATTTCTGCTGCACAGTTGGACTTGTTAACATGGGAGTCTATGACTCACCTTTCAAGCCTGCCTCTAGCGGACACTCGAATATCTGGAGCCCTTGAGGTTTCCACTTGGTGACAGGAGTGTGATCCTAAATCTGTGAATGGATGAATAATGCTTGTGGTATAGAGCGCTTTTATAGTAGAACAGCACTATAAGAGCCATTCACCATCTGATTTGGTTGTCATCGTGGAGAAGTTGTTACAGGGTCACTTTGTGCAGTTTGGACAGTTGGGTGGACAGTTTCATTCAGACTGCTTTTCTTGAACTTTGCATACCACTGAAACTTTGTTTGGTTGCCAAATTTGTTTTATATTTTTTTGACAGATCTAAGAAAGACGAGAAAAAGACGCAGCCTTTAATTTGTGCAGGTTAAACCGTTGAAAAACATCTCGCGCTGACAGAAAAGTGTCACATCAAAAGAAAACCCAAAACAACAAACGAGGCATTAAAGTGAAGGGAATCGGATGTAAAGATGACACTCGGTTTGATGATCAGTCTTTAAAAAAAAAACACAAAAAAAAAACCAGAATAATATTTCTGACAATACAATTTCCTAAACAAACAGAGGCTGGTTTATTTTATTCTCAGCCTGTGTGAGGGTTGTCAGGATGCCTCAGAGCAGAGCTTCCATCCCCGGGTGGCTGTAGTTGGCATGAGAAAGCATTTTTAAATGCCAGGAGCTTGGAGGAGCACCTGAATGGCTCGCCTGGCTGAAATAATAGCAGTGGATAAATCTAAAGGCTGTTAGAGGCAGCTCAATCTGGCAAGCTCTCAGAAGCTTCTTCTTGTATGTGTCTGTTACTGGGAAACTCGCCCGTGGTTTTTTTTTTTTATTCCTGTAAAAAGAGAAGAGGCACTGGAAGGAAAAACAAATCCTATTATTGAATTCTTTAAAAATTAGGCCTTATTTGTGATTTTTAAGTTATTGTCTTGTTTTTTTCTTTTCTATTTTGCACTGCAAGATTAGATATACCAAAACTGGGAAATCACTTCTGTTGCTCAAGCAGTTCAACATGCTTTCATCATCTGTACAGAGAACACTCTGTTTATGTTTGTTTAATCAGCCATGCGGCGACTGTGCTCTGTAGTTCTTTCAACCAGCTCTGTGCACTTTGACATGTCCAAGTCCATGAAAACTGTGGGACTACGATCCCATAAAACCCTGTAATGCTGCACTGTAAGATGTCTCTACAGGTTAGTCATAAAAAATGTGCAGTATAAAGAGCACATATCCAGGCAGGGTTTCATCAAAAAACAATATATGTTGCCAAAAAAATGTGTATTGTGTGCACAGCACACATAATATAAAATAATCACCTGACAAAATAATAAATAATCTGCTGATAAGCTCACAAAATGAAATATTATGACAAAGGGCTAGAAAGTTAGTCCTTAATGGGATAAATGATTTAATAAAATGTTGTTCTTTTGTTTGTTTGTTTTTTACAGTTACCAGTTTATCTTTTCTTGTTTGTTAATGGATCGTTAAATCAGCCCCAGAGACATTCTTTAACAAACTATTGTTTATTTCATAAGGAAAAAAGTTATCTTCTCTTTAATTAGTGCCATAAGTTAGATGTATTTTCTTTTTAAACATTTTCAATTTCAGAGAGCAGGTTCACACCAAGCACCCGTGACAGGTGTGAAAGAATCTGGAGGCGCTCTGGTGAATGTTATCAGAGATCAGGGTACCAGAAGCGGCGCTGCCAGGTCTGGTGCTGTCTGCCGAATGCCGATCAAACTGCGCGGAGCTGGGCTGTGAGCACAGGTCCTGCTAAAGGACACCAGGACCCCGTGTTCCCCTTCATGGAGTCTGAATCTGACAATTTGTTCAGAAACATGAACATGAGTAGCTAGCCTGTCCAGCTCCCCTTGTATCTCCTGGTATATCCACATATCAGTGTGCCATCTTGAAGTAGTAACCTGAGCAACCTGAATTATCTGCAGGTACTGTCGCATGATACCAGCAGTGATAAGGACACTTAGATGAAAAACCGTCAGGAGGGATAAGGAGAGGAATGGGCTGTAGCCACCAGCTGCTAAAATATTCCCTTTCTGGGGTTTGTCTTGTTGTTGCCTGGGGGTTAGGGAGCTGTTGTCACAACCATCTGAACCAAAGCAGCTGAAATGGCCTCACACTGGTTTCTGGTTACTAACTGGAGAGATTGATAGCACTGAAGTTTAACTTTGTTTTTTACTGTGATGACTGACTGTTCCCTTCACTTGTTGACCAGTAGATGCTTGTTGACCATTTATTAATTTATTGTTTGTTATCTTGATTTAACCAGGAAGTCCCATTGTGGTCAATTCTGTTTTACTAGAGCGACATGGCCAAGGTAATCCAAGAAATCTGACTTTTTTATTTACTCCCTGAGTTCTTGTGCTTTATTTGGATTTTTGTTTCTTTACTTTGTGGACGCGCCTCTGAAAAAAATCATGTGCTAGACCTTCCAATTTTTTTTATTGCAACATTAAATATGTATATCTGCAAACTGAGTCAAACAACACTAATTTCCTCTGGACCACGGTGATGAAAACTAGAAGCGTGAAAGCGCCCTGAGGTGTCAGAGAAACGGGTTGGGCAGCTTGTTTTCAGGTAGAGGCGTTTGACGAAGGTTCCGTCAAACGGATGACGTTAGTCTGTTTTTATTCGCCCCTACGCTCACATAGCTTCAGATGACGTTGTCAAACAGGTAAACTACCTGGAGATAATCCCCTCCTTCAGTTAAACAGGAAATTCCTTTGAATTTTATTGCGTCATGTTGAGCTTTCATTTTCTCTTGAGAGCGGTAACAACAGGACAGTTTGATCGCCGTAGCCTCACCGTGTTGTTGTGGTTGTAGTAGAGGGCATTACTAAGCGGTTTCTCTCTACCTTTGACATAGACGGACAGATGTGCACCTCTTCTGGAAAGCCTTTTCCTTTTTTCCCGGCATAGGTTAATTTTTTTCTAGTGTTGTTCCTCTTGTTGTTGACACAGCTGTTAAAGTAAACATGCATGAGCTGAGCGTTGGCGGTTGGGGTTCGGCCAATCTGTGAAGAGGGGAGTGGGAGCCCTGGACTTGCCTTCACTGAGGTTCTGCTCCTCCAGGATCCTCATGTTTTATTTTGGACTGGTTCTCAGCAAAGCCGTGATGTGGTGCTGGAGCCGGTGGACCTGTGGACTGCTGGCCGGGACCTGGGATGGCGAGGATTATTACAGGACAGTCAGAGGAAAAGAAAGAGAGGTTGGAGCTCTTAATGTTTGCCTTCGCTCTTAAGTGCAAAGAGGCTGACCTTGTAGTCAGCTTGAACTGAAGGACCGGCCACATTTAGAGTTTCGCTCCTTTCAGGTAAAATAATGCCACCCTCTGACAGCTAAGGAAGTTGTAGTGAAGCGGAAGACACGTTTAGACAGATACCAGTTTATAGCTCCAGGGAAAGCACTGGAATTATTTCTTTTTTTCAAAATAAGTCCCAGGATCAATTAAACTCTGGTTGAATGCTCCGGTGTAGCCCCCCAGTGTAAATAGCGCTGACTCAGTATTAGTTACCAGTGTTTATTTTACTGTTTAACCTTTGCTGCATTTTTGCAGTTAATGCTAATGCAGTTTAATACACCAACTTGTTTGGAACACCCTTTTTATATGAGTGATGCATTATGACTGATAGTCATATTTATGAGTCATAAACCTGAATTAATGATCTGTGCCAGTAATCTGGGCGTGCTCTCTACAACTTTTTTAAGCTCTTTTGATGAAAAACGAGCAGGGGTAAAAAAAAAAAAACCCTTAAAACAGTGAGCTGTTTAAACTATGCAAATAATTCAACAGAAACTTTAGTGGTTTTGAAGTGATACATGTGACGCATCGCAGCGGCACTCTTTGACATTCTTCTGATTAACAGATATGACCTGGAGTGGAAAGATTCAAAAGATTTTAAAGTGTGAAAGCTTTTTTTTTTTTTGGGCTTGTTTGTTTCTTTGTTTTGCTTCTTAGCTGTCAAATGCTCTTTCCATCTTTACTAATTTTCTATCTTTAATTCTGCTCTTCCTTAAATTAGGTTTTGGTGGTTTCCCAAGTGTGGGCTGCACCCCTCTGTTGGCGGTGTGAAGGATTTGGAGTCTGATGTTTAAGGTTTTTAAGTGTAGTTTGTGATGCTGTTGTTAAAGAGACCTGTTATGGTTATTTACAGCTCCATATTTTTGTTCTCGGGTCTTTCCACGTGAGCTTTGCTTGATGCACAGTTTAAAATAATCCTTGTTTATCTTATACTCGACCTTGGTGCAGGCAATCTTCTGTCTGCAGCAAGCTGACTCTTTTGTCAGTCTTCTGACAGTTTTCTGTCTTCTGATTGGCTGCCCCTCGCGACAAGAGGGATTGGTAGATGGGGCTTCTGTGCCTGAGATAACCATATTAGGGGATCTCTCAGTGACATCACACAGAGTCAAGAGTAGAAAAAACTGTCTGAAACAGAGCGTTTAGGCTTCGAGCTTTGGGCTCACAGATTACTAGCACACTGACCAAGGTTAATATCAACCCGTTTAAACCTGTCAGTGATTTAAAAAGGACTTGCTTAAAATATGCTCCGAATGTCTTAAAGATCTGCTACAGATACGCTTCCTAAATGTGTAAAATGAAATGTGTCCAGCAGACACGTAGCGGATATTGCTGGTAGCAGCGGGAGCGCTCAGGTCGGCTCTCGAGTTAATCTGACTTCACAGCGCGACATGTCTGCACCGCGAACCAATCGCTACGTGTGAAATGAAAGAATAAATGCCCCGCTTTCTACAATCTGCTCCCATTAGCTGCCATTACATTGTGCTGGCTTCACAGCAACATGAAGCAGCACAGACGCCTGACCTCAGCTGTCTGCTCTGCTTAGAAGCTGTCAACCTCAGACGACAGGAAGTACAGGAAGCCAGACCTTTTCTCTGTATGACTCACACTCACTCAGGCCTTCAGACTACAGAAATCAGAAAAGATTTTACAGGTTTAATTGTTGATTAAATGGTGTCAGGATTGGTTGAATGTGTTCTTTAGGCTTCTGTCTGTCCTCTAAAGTGGGATTGACACTGTCAGCTCTGAGCCTTTATCTGAGGTACAATGAAAACCTGTGCCCTGTGCAGTTCTGCAGACCATGAATCAACAACTGTGAACACCCGGTGTTTGCATCACTGACGTTGAATTTTACAGATATAGCTGATTTCATCCGGAGGAGGGTTTTGAACGTGAATCTTTTTTTTTTTTTCTTGTATTAATCAGTTTATCGTGATTTATGGGCTTGTTATTTTCCTCTTGTTACATAACCTGATATCCAGTCTATGTCTGGCTCTGCCTTTGGCTTTTATTTGTTCAGGTTTATTGTTTGTGAAGCATTGGAGGAAACATTGAGCACCTGGCAGCAGCCCAGGATAACCACCCAGCTTTAGTGCCTTGCTAAATGGCCTCCTGACAGGAGGAATAAAGAACTTTCTGCACTGCTCAGTGTCAACAGGACTAAAATAAGCCGCTGACGTCACTGCCCTAATTTTAATTTTACCCTCTGTCGTGATGGGACTCTTTCTTTGGTTAGTGATGTTTGGATGTTTGGCCTCCTCACATACTTTGGTGAAACTTCTTCTGCGGGTCGCAGGGTGCAGCCTCTCAGTGAAAGCTCGAGTGTTTCTGTGTGAGAAAATAGGAACGTAATGCAGGCTGTTAGCGTCACCGTCCTCAGGGAGCCGTAAAACATCAGCCAGGCCCGCAGCAGCAGCACAACAACATCCTCTGGTGTTGATTTCCAGCAGATGGAAAAAGAGCTTTAGTTAAATCGCAGCAGACTCGGAGTTGGACGGCCCTCCAGGCTCTGTCAGATTTCTGGGATTCAGCCCATGTGGGTTATTTTGTAGGGCAGATATTAGTACCAGTGCTTGTTATTCTGTGACTTTCAGTCTTTCTGCTGCTCTGTTCTCTGTGCAGATGAAACGGCGAATAGTCACGTCAAGCTCGACGCGGGTTACACTATCTTTCAAACCGATCTACCATCTGGGTCAGCCTTTGTGTTAGGACAGACTTTAGGACGTTTTTCAGGCTGTTTTTGTAGTAGAATAATAATAAATAGAGACTCGTGTTTCTATAGCAGCCTAGTAGAAAAGCATGACATTACTCTGTACTGGACAGGCCACTGAGGTACCGGGAATAAATTGGTACTAAAACAATATGGAAAGCATGAATATTTAAACATTCAAATAATTGGAAATATCTAATTGATTGTTTTTTTAAACAAAAACTTTAATAAAAAGGTTTCAATAAAAAATCATTCAGATGAGTGATAACAGAACCAGCTGCTGCCACATTTTATCATACAGCCTAGACGATCAGCATTCAGAGCTTGTTATGAGGTCACAGAGCCATATCAATATATGCACTATAAAAATGGACTCATGTGGTTTCATTATTGATTATTTGTAATTAAGGACACTTATAAGTGATTTGTCCAATTCAAAGGGAATGAAGACCATCCACGCATCCTTTTTCTTCCACTTATCTAATTCGAGTCACAGGTGGCTGGAGCTTGTCCCGTAGGGAGAGAGGCAGGGTATATCCTGGACAGGCCGCCAATCTGTCGAAGGACTAACACACAGAAACACACAACCATTTAGAATCACCAGTAATCCTAACCCCAATGCATGTCTTTGGACTGTGAGAGGAAGGCAGAGTACCCAGAGAGAAAACTCGCACAACTCCACACAGAAAGCTCCCAACTGTCCCGAGGATTCAAACCCGGGACCTTCATGCTGTTAGGTGACAAAGCTAACCACTGTTCTGCCCACAAGAAAGCAAGTCAAATGAAACCAAAACCTTTCTTCAAACACTTCAAACATGTTGTATCAGGAAACCTGCTTTTACAGGGCCTGGCTCATCGGTGTGGTTAGAATAATGGACGTTTGTGTGGAAATATCAGCGTTTAAATTTCCCACTTCTAATCACTACACTGTAATGTTCCACAGTGCATCGTTGCTGTCTTGATTTATTGGAAACTTAAATCTGTATAAACTTTTAGAAACCCGTGTCGCTCCCTCACTCGTCTTCTTCACGTCGGGCAGCTGCAGATTTCTGAGTAATGAAGCGCAGCCGCTCGGTGAGGAAAGGTCGGCGAGGTCGGACGTGCTTGTGGTTGCGTTCAGCTGGTGCAGCAGATGTTGTCCTCAGATTTTCTAAAAGGCTTTCACACCTGTCAGTGCCTTGGCGTGGAAAAGCAGTGGGTTGTGTCAAAAGATTTCAAACAGGAAAACATGTCAATGAAAATTAAGGTTGAATAATGTAACAGTTAGGTAATGGTTTCATTCTGCTGGTGAAGGCAGGCTGTAGTGATTTTAAAAGCTTTGCTCTCATTGTGATTGGAGACGTTTGTTCCTGACACTGACCAGTAGGAGGCAGCGTTAGATGTTAAGTCTTCAGGTTCTTTCACTGATGTCTTACCCTAAAATTCCCCCAGGATGCACTTGTTGAACCACAACACAAACAAATTCAGTTTACTAACAGGGACTTCCTGATGGTGCTTTCAGGTGCTTTCTGACTGTTAAGGTCAGGTTGTTTGTTTTTACGGTGAGCAGCAGTGCTTTGAAAAGGTGTGTGCAGGATAATATTGTATGACATTTAGATCTTTGTGTTGAGGTGGCTTCAGTGAGGATTTTGTTTCATTTGCTGGAATTGTTTGCAGCTGAAATGTTTGGTCAGCGAGCTGTTTGGATATTAATCTGTAATTTAGCTCATTTATTTTGGAAAAATGATTCAAGCTTTTCAGCTGAGGAACTGCTGATTTTCGCTGTTGTATTTTCTAAGTATAATAAGATCAGATAGGCTATGTTTATTCTAAAAGTTGGGAAAGAGTTACAGCAGCTTATGACAAAACAAATTAAATAGACTAGAAAAAATACAGTGACAAAGCTAAATAAATAGATCAATAGGGTAAAAATGAAAAAATCTAATAAGTAAAATTTAAAAAGCTTAATAAGTGAAGTGACCTAAATAAAATACAATATAAAAAGTTAATATAATATAATACTTCTGTAACTTAAAAGCTCAATACATTTGATTAATCAAAATAAATTGGAATAAAAATATCTTAAACACTGTAAGTAGAAAAATGTCGACTTTTTCCCATTTAAATACATACTTATTTATTATCTTTCCACAAATATATGTCAAAATCAAACCAGTCACCTAAAAAAGACAAACAACCCCAAATAATTATAATTAAATGATTTCTTAATAGAGCTATAATCTCAGTAAAACTGCTGAAGTGTGACATGGACTTTTATGACGAGTTAACATACTCACAAGTAATTTGTTTTTTATATTAATGCATAATCCGTTTTTGGAAAATTAAGTAAAAAGTAGAAAGTTGCCCTTTTTGAAAGGTGTTATAGGAGGATGTACTGGTGTAAACTGAACGCCACGTTTAAGCTGTGCTTAGTGTAACAGTGGAGGAGAAGGTGGGGGAAGCTTCGTGTTGTTTGCTGAGCTGCACTGGGCTCACGGTAAAAGTGTGACTCCAGCAGACTCCACTGTTTTCTTTTCCCACACAGTCCTCCTGCCACAGTGAAGGCACAAACAGCGCCATCATTTCCCAGAGGCATGACGTAAGGGCGGGGGAGTAAGTGCTGCCTTCAGGGACATCTCGCAGACTCCTGTTTCATATGTACCGGCTGTAAAGTGTGCTTGTGTCGCTCCAGGTTACTATAGTTACCTAAATTTAGGCGTGATTACATAAAATGTAGGAAACTTGAAATGAAAAGTAAAAGAAAATATAAACTCTTGTAAGTAAATGAAATTATTTTGTGACCTTAGAAAACTAATCACAATTAAATTAAAATACAGATTAAATATCATTACTATTAGTCTGTTAATTTGAGTGAGGAGGCTTTGATGAATGTGTTTTTATTGTAACACTCATTCTAGTTGTCCAAAATCTCGCCCCTGATAGAGAACCTCCAGATAATAAGATAAAAAAAAAACAAGAAAAACAACTAAAACTAGAGGTGGAACTAATAAATATTAAACTAAAACAAAATATTTTCCAACGATGAAAAAATAAACTGGAATGAGCAAAATCACTCTGGAAACTAACTGGAAAAATTAAAACTATTATAATTAGATTAAAAAACAAAACAACAACAACTATATAGTTTTTTTTGTTTGTTTGTTTTTTTAGCACAAAGTAAAAGTCTGATATGGTGACGGTGTAGTATAAATATTAAAGTATTATTAATAGCATTTTATTAATAGAATGCATCCTTGTACATGGAAAATAATTAAATAAAAATAAGTAATTTGTTCCTTTTCAGTGACTAGCACGTGCTAGATGTTTTAACAGCAATATTGGAGAGTTGTATTCACGTTAATGCAATTACAGTTTTAACTTTTAAAAAATATATATATGTGGGATTAAATAACACGACAAAACATGATTTTCCCTAAAGCCATCCTGTGTGTTTAGTTTATCCGACAGCTGTGAAGGCACCGCGGGGCTGGGGGCGGGGTTTAGAAAAGCCCCGGTGTGTGTCAGTGCCGTGATAAACTGTACTGAGAGGGGCGATGATCACACAGAACCGTTAACCTCAGGCGGCAGCGGGAGTGTGTGTCTGTGGGAGTCCTGAAAATATTAGAAATGTCGGCGCGGGGGTGTGACTGAACTCTGCGGGCATCCATGGTCTATTTCCCGGGGATGCAAACCGAGGCGCGTAGCGTCAAGCCGGGCCAGCTGCTCGAGATGTTTGACTCTTCGTGGAGGGTGCGGAACATTTGGGACGGCGTGAGACTGGAGGTGGTTGAGGACCGCAGCCCGGTGGTCCTGCACAGCTTCACCCACCTGGACCCTGACCTGCCGCTGGTGGAGGTGAGGAGGAGGAGAGGAGAGGAGAAGTCCGTTAGCTGATGCGGTTTGTTGTGTTGTCATGGAGGAGGGTGATCGGGCGGATCCAAACAGGTTTTCAGGCTCCAGGGTGGCGATTCTGAAGGAATAACACAACATTTGTGCTGTTAAAGAAGCTTTTTCTTACCGTTAAAACAGAGATTTGTGATTCATCTACTTTATAGCTTCATATTGCAAAGCTTTATCTACTTTTATGCCCCTGAAACGTGTTTAAATTTATATTAAATGAGCTTACATTCAACATGGTGAGTCATCCAGGTGATGCAATGTGCCATAAACGCTCTAATCCTGTATTTTTTAAGCCGTGTAAACGGATTATCAGTATAAAGCTGCTGATTGGCTGCAGCTTACAGTGTTAATACAGTCTCATAACAAACATAACAATACAGGGAAATCTAATATGATGCTGCGGTGCTGCTTGGCAGGAGAGTACAGTTACAGGATGACTTGCTTTTTCATGTTGTTATTGAAGCTTTCAGCCCCGTGGTTATCACGCCTCCCTCCCTCTGATTCTCTTTGATACTGAAACCCTAATGTGCAGGTGTCACTGAGTCAAACCTCACCAAATACCATGGTTTGATACTGAGAGTGGTCGTTCTGTTTGTCATATTGCTGAACGATGTTTTTCTGCACTTGTACTTTTAGGGGATTTTCTACATGTGCAGGCATACATTGAATCAGTCATGTTATTTACAGTTTCACTAGTTATTCCAGGACGTGGTGGCCTGTTACTGCAGCAACATGATTGATTGGTCAACAAAGTCACTAAGAGCGAAGTTAAGATTTTGTTTTTGGTTCTGATCTAATTGATCAGTCAGATATAAATCCATTTAGTTAGTTTTTAGGAAGCTCCGCTGAAGTCCTTAATGTGGCCACGATTATTTTAATTACAGATGAATCTGTAGATCATTACCCCGGCTGTCTGAGTCATTGTTTGTTGTTAGAATAGTTGTCATAATAAAGATTACACGTGGCTTCTTTTGTCCAATCAGCAATCTGAAGCAGAAATAGTTTAGTGTAATTTCATAGAAAGCTGAGGAAACAAGCAGGTTTTCAGATATCGAAGCTGCAGCCAGCGAATCGGATGCTTTTACATGTTCAGGTCACGATGAAAGTGAATCTAAAAGCACACACACGCAGCAAAATGACTTCAGAGTGTATTACATCAAAATCCCCCTCCAAGGTGACTGTGAGCCTCTGAGTTCTGGGTTGGGCTTCTGTGGATCGGTCCAGGTTTAATTGAGTGGATGCTTGATTAAATTGGGGTCTTTGGATCCCCGCTGTAGTGGGTGATGTCATTGTCTGCATTCACTTATTACTTGTGCTCTGATATGTCTGCATCACTGGAGCCGTTAAATCTTAAACAGCTGTTATTTTTGCTGAAATGAAAACAAGATAAACAGCATATTTCTGCCATTAAAAGATGACAGCATCTCACATTATTAATCTTTTGCTGATTTTTATTTTGTGTTTTTACTACATATTACTAACAAACACACCTGTAACAGCTGCTGAGGTGTTTGTGTGGTGTGTATTTATTTTTCTAGGAGGGCTAAAGAGTAGATTTAACACAGTAATGTTAACCCTCTGTGCTCTAAGTCATCATAGGTGATAAAGCCAACCCTTCACAAGCCTGGCCCAAGTTTTTAGAGGTTGGGTTGATCAC
>VOQK01036944.1:75712-103105 GCA_015052645.1 Benitochromis conjunctus
ATAAAATTATTTTTTTATAATTTTTTAAAAAATTTTTTTTATTTTTTTTTTTTTTTTTTTTAAACATTTAATCTGTTTTGTGTGTTTGTCCGTCCATTAGCAGTCTCGTGTCCATCATATCATTTTCAAATTTTGTGTGATGGGCGATACCAATAACAACTCGAGCTGAGAAGAAACCATATCGAGTAATATATCATATAGAGCTGTGCAACAGACCTTTTATCAATATGACGCTCTATGATGTCATAGTCTTATAATAACAGGCTGACATCAGCACGTTGGAATAAAAACACCATAAATCAGTGTTTTAGTATATCCCTCGCCCTTTGGGGGGAGTTGCACTCTGGGTGCTCTTGTTTTATATTTCTGCTCATTTCTCCTTTTCCTGCATCATGTGTGGAGCAGACTGAGACAGCTGAGGTGAAATATTAACTGATGACAACACGTTATGTTGCCATCAGTGTAAGAAAAATTTCCAAACAATTGTGGCACTCAACCAATGACCTTATTACACCGTCTCTCTGACTGAGCTCGTCATCTCACTCGACCAGTTTGCTGTTAAGTATAAAACCTGCACTTATACAGAGTAAAGCTGTTGCAAACTGTGGACCCTCTGTCGTGTTAACTCTCCTGCTATGAACAACCACCCTGCTGCTGAGGGGTGATGAAGTAAATACAGAACACCACAAAATTGAAGTGAATGGATTTGGCACATTGTCATCGTTATGTGTTACGGCTGGAGTGGTATCGAACCCAAATGTCTGATCGATCCATTCGTAGTTAAACATTTTCAGCTACTTCTTCCATTTCTGGTCCTTTTTTCTTATTAAGGCAAATGAAAGCTCTGTGGTTACAATAGTTACAATATGCTGAACAAAGCTAAATATTCAGTCCATGCAGCTTCACAGTCCTCTGACTGTCTGACTTTTCACAGCTCTCTAGGCTCTCAGTTGTGTTGCTCCCCGTTCGGCTGCAGATCTCCACCCTGCTGCTGCTCCTCCAGGGGGGGACGATAGTCTGGGTCCTCTGGCCGATCAAACATGGCTCGTCTGTTAGGCGATAACAAAACAACGCTTGTGTAAATTTCAGCTCATACACATTTCTTCATATTTTGATTCCAAGGAGCCAGACCTCCTTGTATTTTTAAAGTGCTGTTGTCTAGTCCTTGTACCTGACCATTTTAAGGTTTCTGTTTGGTTAAGTCACTTAACACTGACCTGTTGAATTCTTCAAGCGTAAAAAGCACAAAACCTAAAGCATGAACCAATGTTGTGTGTACATATAACTGACAACTTAGCAAAGAACCAATTTAAAATTTTATCTTTAGGCATTTTGTTACTAGCAGCCTGTTACAAAAACACATCATTTGTTCACATCCCTTTAACTGAAAATGACTGAAAATGCTTGCAGTTTGGGAGTTCACTAACAACATGATTCCCAAAGAGCTAATAGCTGAAAACACATCTCAGCATGATGTGCAGTGTGTCCATAAAAATAAAAATCTGAGGACACTCTACAAATGTAGGACAAAAGAAGAAGTGGATGAACAGTACCTAAAAGTCATGTCCTTAAGAAATTGGAAAAAAGACCTGACAGAGAGATCTGAGAGATCATCCACTGTTCAGTGAAGCCTCATCGGAGATGGTCTCAGTGGAAGAAGCAATTCTTAAGAATGGGAAACTGGGAGGAAAGTCTGAGGTATGCCAAACTACACAAGTACTGCACTGTGTGTGTGTGTCTACATCCATCTGTAACACATGGTGGAGGCTCTGTCATGGTTTGGGCTGCATTTCAGCCAGTGGTGTTGGGAATTTTGTCAATAGTTATGGAATCATGAATACAGAACTACTGTTGGATGTTGAGCCACCATGCAACACCATCTGAAAATGCATGTGCTGCTTTATTTTTTAGGATGGCAACGAACCCAAACACACTGCCAGTGCAGTATGAGCATACCTGGATAGAAACAACACATAATGGAACACTGTCTGACATGGTTTGACCTCCTGAGAACCCAGAATTCAACCATGAAGCAGTGTGGGACCGTTTGGACAGAGAACACAACAGAAGGAAGAGATCTGGATGTCCTTCAACAAGCCTGGGGAACTATTCCTGAAGACTACTGAAAGAAAAGAAAGAGAGCTGCCCTGCAGAGTTCACACTGTGTCGTAGCATAAAGGTGGTATGTTTCTGCTGGTCATGTCTCTAAGAAAAGAGTTTTCACATGTTGGACTTTAACTGAATAAACATTGTTTCTTACAGAAGTTCTGGAGTCATCAGCAGCTTCCTTCCTCCTGGCTGGTTTGGAAACACATCTTCAAGGAAATAGTACATGTGACCGACACTGATACCTGAGAAGAGAATAAAGTTTTAATTTATTCTTCTAGTTTTTCAGAAACCCTAATTTCAAATAAACTATTGGAAGTTAGAAGTTAGTTAGTCGGTTGGATAAGTGAATGAGGTCAGCTGGTCTTTTCCTAAAATGCGCCTCTTGCCAAACATTCGTGTTAACTGGTGTTCTATGTATGAGCAGGATTCGCGTCCTCGTACCGAGCAGGTCCACCATGATGGAGTTCCCGAGCAGCAATGAAAATCCCATCAGCACCCAGGGAAGAAACGGGGCCTGAAAGTTCAGGAGGCCGAAGAAGTTCATACGTATGAGCGGATGTCTTTTACTCCACACGTACACCAGCATGACGATAAAGGCCTGACCCAGGAAGAAGATGTTGGCGAACAGACCGAACAGCTGCAGGACTTCAGGTTAAATCAAAACATTCACCTATTCATCAAGTCAAAGCTTAAGAGACCTTTGTCAAAGAGCAGACTAACCTGAACTGTTGGAGCTTTAGTTCAAGAGTGAAATCTATTTATTTGAACTTTACCGTGCTATTTTGAACTGGTTTACCGTGTTTTTTGGAAATCACAGCTTCCTGATGAGCCTTTCACATGCGATAGCTTGTTTGACCAGGAACCTAAAAGCACTTTTTAAAGTCAAAGGATCTGGGGCACCAATTCTTCCAGATTTTTCTTTATGTTATGCCATGCCATAGCTGTGGTTGTTTAACCCATCACTCATCCTTCTGCTAAACATCTTAAAGGATACAGTGATCACGATCCCTCCAAACAGGAACATGAAAACAAAGTCCGCCGTCCTGCCCCGAAAACAGCCTTCCTCCAGCATCCGACAGTATCGATAGCTTACTTTCAGTTAAGGGCTCTGCTGCAGATTTTATCTTAATGTGAGCATCTACTTGGTAAAGATTGATATTTTTTCTGTGTTTGGCAAAAAGATACAGAAAGATGATGTTGAACACAAAACTAAATCCGAGAGAGCCGAAGAACAGGAAGCTGGTTATCAGACGCCATATCTGAGAGAGAGAGGGAAGAGGAGTGTAAAAGTGACAATATACCACATGATCGCTCTTAAAGTTTCAATTAAACAGTTGGTAAATGGTACCTGGTATCTCCTGATGATGAGCTCTGGGTTAAAGTAGAGCTGAAATGGGCTGATGAACTCAAGTTGCTAAAAAGTAAAACACAGCCTGAGATTAATTAATTCTGGGTAGCTTGTATGATATTTCACTAAACATTTCCCTTAAAAAGTCCTTGTTGTTGTTACCCTCTGCAGAAATGAAATAAAACCTTCACCACTACCAGGGGGCAACATTTTACCAGCGGGTGTGTTGAAATGTTTTTACATGTTTGCTGCTCTTCTTTTATTTTATGATAGTTAATCTATACCTGGATAAATACAAGTTGTAGTGATTCGCAGCTTCCCCTTGTGGTTCAAAGTAGTATAACACAATTATACTTCCTCTCATTCACACACATGTATTCTGTCTTGCTTCTGATGACTTATGCCCACCTCTCGATCTTCCACCTGCTCCCTCCTCTCACTAAACATCACAATGTCATCTGCAAACTTCACAGTCCACAAAGACTCCTGCCTGACCTCATCTGTCAGCCTGTCCATCACCGATGCAAAGCAGAAGGGGTTCAGAGCAGATCTGTCACTTCTACCCTCCCATGCTTCTCTATCACTCCTGACGTCCTCATGTAGTACCACAGGTCCTCTTTTGGCACTCTACCATTCGCTTTCTCTAGATGCAAAAAGTCACAATGAAGCTTCTGCTGACCTTCTCAATACTGCTCCATAAAGAATTGTTGAAGCAAACATCACATCTGTAATGTTCTTTCTCCGCCTGAAGCCATACTACTACTCGCTGATTGTCACCTCTCTCCTTAGCCTAGCTTCTCTCTCTTTCCCTTATCTTCAGGGTGTGGCTCGTCAGTTTATCCTACATAGTTACTTCAGCTCTGCACATCATCCTTGTTCTTGAAAACTGGTAACAGTAAACTGAAGAAGTTTATAGTCAAAAAGTCCACACCCTCTCTTTACCTGCACAGGTTCATCTGGACCAACCACTTTTCCACTCTTTATTCTGTTCATAGGTACCTTCACTTCCTCCTTACTAATCCTCTACTTATTTCAATCATCAGCTCCCCAGAGTACCCTTTCCATCTTCTCAACACACTCCCTTCTCCACTCACATCCTAACCTGCTGCACATCCTTTCCAGCTCGATCTCTTTGCCTGGCCAATCAGTACAAGTCCTTCTCTCCTTCCTTAGTGTCCAGTATCACATACAATTCCCAGTAAGCCTTTTCCTTTTCCACCTCTCTCTTTGCTGTACACCTAGCCTCCCAGTACTCCTGTCTATTTTCTTCATCTCCCTGACTATTCCACTTTTTCTCTGCTAACCTTTTCCTTTGAATATTTTCCTCGTTCCACCATCAAATCTCCTTGTCTCTGTCTAGAGGATACACCAAACGCCTGTGTAGCAGTTCTTTTCAAATGACAGTTTTACTGCTTTCATTGTGAAATTATTTACCAAATTCAGCAGTAACACATCAACTGATACTATAGGTACTTTCTATTACATGTGACTTGTTTTCACTTATCATATTAAATAACAAAGTACTTTCATCAGTTGTTTAACTAATGTACCTCTGACTTATGTATTACCTGTCGTTTCAGCTGATATAACCATGATCTGACTGACACATCCTACATGAGGAGGCTACAACTAGATTCAACTCGGCTGCTCCAGGTACCTCACTTTACCCTCAGCTGTTTTCATCACTTTTACTTGAAGTGCAGCTCCAACTTACACATTATTTAGTGCTTAGATCACCCAAATACAACTTACAATCTCACACAGTTAAAATGTTGTAAGAGTCCAACAGGCAACATTTCTAATTTAAATAGTTTGAGGACAAAACAGGTTTCCTCTCTGATCGGCAGATTGTAGGTTAGAGTTGAAGCTGTTGTTTCTTACCACAGCAGCAGTGGTGAGGACACAGGCAGTCGTGTACGCTCGGGTCACCACCGGGATCTGAAAATACTCCTGAGTGAAGCTGTGAGCCATCCCTGCTGCTGCTGCTGCTCCTGCCTCACTGTCAGCCATGATTTACTCCCTGAATGAACAGCACAGGCCCCGCCTCCTCCCACCCCCTGACAATCGCATCCACTCATCAATTAACACCATCCACCCCACCAACACAACAAAGCGTTAGCACAATGTCTTCGCTTTGAAGGACAAAAATGCATTTTTTTACATTTTAACACAACTGCTTTGACATGTGATTTTATTAAGAAACTCATAACTTAATACTTATTTTGTTAGTTAAAATTTATGTTAACTGGTATACAAATTCCAAGATTGTAATACTAACAAGAGACGTTTTTTATCAGCTGTGAAGACACTCCTTCAGTATGTTCATGCAATGAAGACAATCTTAAATCCAGGATTTCCACGAATGTTTAACTTTACCCGTAAATGTTGACGAATTGTGGACATTAGTTTTCAGCAGCCATGGTCTTTAACTTTAAATAACTCCATATAAAAGCAATCATGACCATCAGGGACAACTGAATGCCATTCTGTGTTGTGCAACAAACTTGCATTGCACACTGAGAATCAAGTGACAATTAAAAAAGGGCTGCAATCCACGTCATGCTTTATTTCTGGCAACCAGACATGTGTTAGAGTTTGGCTTCCCCTACCCTGCCAGCATAATTTCTAATGTTTGTTGTACTTTTGGTCGGTCTTTCCCAGATGGAGTTTCACTGCGAGGAGTGATGTAAGATCTCTGACTTGTAGGGAAGCCAGCCGCTTCAAACAAGCTCCTGCAATATTATTTAAAATCCGTGTGAGGAGTTTTTAAGGCTCGCATAAACACAAAAATGTCAGGCTGAGTTACGGGTTAACCTTCGTAATCAAACCTGTGATTACTTTTACAGAAATATATGTTATAGAAAGCGATAGAATGTGAATTTCTGTTTTAAAGTGTCTGCATCAGTTTCCCAGCTTGAATCTCTCCAGAGCCAGACTGATAAAAAGGTTATGAATTTATTTCAGTAACTTAGTAAAAACAGAAAACAATACGCAGGTCATACATTTCAATGAACAGAGTAAAGGCTACAAAAGATTAAAAACAATATTAAAGACAGGTATATACAGGAACATTTTCCTAAGCTGTTTGTGTATAAATATGTCTGAAAGCAGAGTTCACGGGTTGCAGAAACGATTCAAACAACAGTGAGAGCTGTTAAAACTCGTCAGTGTCCTGCACTGAGCCTTCAAGTGCTGCATCGGGGACGCAGCAGAGCGATCGTCAGAGGAAATGATGGCGCAATCTCAACCTGGGGGGGGGCACTGACCTACAAAGGAGTTTTTCATGTCCTTGAATTGCTTTTATTTTCCGGCAGTGATGGAAAGTATTTTCTTTACAGTTTTACGCATATTCTCTGTTTTTTGTTAAATATTGAAAATTTTGACCTCGGTTTGATCCTTGAACACTTTTGTATATGTAATATTTCAGACTGTACCAATATAGTATGTGAAAATGATTCCAGTGCAGACGAAACCAAATTTAACTTTCTTATTGCTGCAACAAAATTTTCAGCTCAAATTGTCACTTTTTAAAATGTTTTATTACCAGGTTGATCTTTGCCATCCCCAAACCTCTTACTAATGAAACAGAAAAGAGCACCATGTTACAGATCGCAACGACTTCAAAGATGGCACAAAGAGCGACCATGCTCTCTGAGGTGGTTGACAGTTTTGCACTCTAGATGGCGCCCTGCAGCTTTTCCTGCAACAGGTGCCTGCACGCTGAGAAAGTGAGAGCTTCACACCATCGTGCCAGAAGAGTGACATCAAAACATGACGTGCAGCAACGGCATTCACTTTTCTTCTGCCTTTTTTTAAAAAAGACCCTGCACTGTATAAAACATATAAAATACTAATGCCAGGAAGAAAAGTATCCGAAACCTCTTGTCCAAATATAAAAAGTAAAGGCAAAACTCCGCCTCTCACACAGCAGTGGAGCGGACACTGATGAACCGTTGCTGGTTTTATGTGTTTATACCCAGAGGAGGGGCTGGGTTTCTTATATTTATTCAGTGACTTACACCTGAGTTAGTTTAAGACCTCTGAGCAAACTTTAAAGAAGAACATACAAGTTATTTAAGGCCACTAATACTGGCTGAAAGTGACCAACCAAAACTGTCACATCATGGCTACCTTTGGTTGTGGCTCACTTCATCTCTAGCAAGGCTGATATGAAAAAAAGCTGTAAGAGGTGAATCCGTATGTGGTTTCTATCTGTCAAAGCAAGCAAATTGAGTGGTTACAGTGTTACTTTTAGATTCTTCATTCTTTGGGTATTTGTTTCATTCATTTTTGTGTATCTAATTTGATCTAAATTATCTATTTGTGAATGGAAAAGAATTAAAATATGAGCTTGAAACGTTAGAAACTAAAAGAGAATGCCATAACTTTGCAAGTTTCTGGTTTTTGTATGGATAAAAAGTTTAAATTAGATAAAGTGCAAAGGAAACGGCATAAATCATCATGACTCAGGTGTCTGAAAACATCAGTTCTGAAAAGACTCCCTGAATAATGCATGAATAAAATATTATGGTAATGCTATCTGCACTATATTTTTAGTATCCAACAGCAATGAATGTTTGGCACAGGTGTGGCCCACATCAGCACTTTTCTTTGGTTCTGGTTTGGGCCAGCAGTGACGGTGAATCTGGACAGATGTGGCCCAAGCCAAATCTGTGTCCTATCTGAGCCACATCTGGCCCAGAGCAATAACTGCCAAATGTCTCTCACATCTGGGTGTGTTTTGATCATAGGCTGCATATAAGAGATGGACATAAAGCAAGATGAAATAGAATTTTAACCTGATGAGTTTATGGACTCATTTGCCAAATTAAAGCCATACAGAATACAACATGATGTCCATTCTATAAATGATAGTTTTCCTACAGTCATGAAGGACGATACATGTTCATGCTTGTGAGATTGTGTAAGATTGTGTTCTTTTGAGAAATGCTCAACTTGAGGCTTCACAATGGGACTAACCAGTGGGCCGTCCATCTTTTTATACATTTGGTGGTTTTGAATTATGGTTAATGGGAGTCAGGTTGGCAGGAAGATCAACTACATGTGCAATCATGTCTGTAAAAAAGGGAAGCATAGCTGAAATTGTTGCTCGCTGACATTCCTGCTGAGTGGCTCCTGGGTTACATCGTTCAAACAAAACTCTCACTGCCACCTACAGCAGCTCATGTACAAAGTTTGATGTCGCTCTTCAGACCCTCAAAGGGTTAGCAGAAGTCCGTCCATGATGAAAACACACAACTGCTGGAATGGAAAACACAGGCTACGGCACTAAGTAGGACAGTCTGCGGACCAAAATCACCACTTATCGGCTCAGAGAAAGGAGGTGAGAAGTGTGCAGTTCACAGCACACACCGTTAGACAAGGGCCCAGAACTCAGCCTTACTGTGACAAAAATGTGCAAAATAAATATGAGTATAGCTGCACAGGAGGTGCCAAGTCTGAGGGAATACAACTTGGTTTTCCTGAGAAGAAGGTGTACTTGATCTGTGTATCAATAAATGAAACATAAACAGATCCAAAGGAGATGCTTTCATCTCCTTTGGATCTTTATCCAAAGATAAAAATGTCTTTGCTCCAAATAAAACACCAAACAGACAAAAAAAGAAACTCCTCTCCACTGCAAAAAAAAAAAAAGATCCTCAGGTTCAGAATCGCACGTTTCTGCAGCCGAAGAAGTCCACGCCGACGTAGCGAGGGTAGCCCTCCAAAGAGTTCATGTTAACAGGGTCAAATTTCCAGTACTGCCGTCCTCGGATGAAGTGAGCATAGCCTGAAACACAGAGAGCACGAACAAAACATTTTTTATCAGCGCCGCCGCGAATGTGCCCGCGTTGGCCCAACAGCTGTTCGCTCTTGGCCAGATGTCAGATAAGCAAGTGAAAACCTGAAGCAGCAGAACAAGGAAAACAAGCAGCGTGCAGAGCAAAACATACACAGGAACACGTGCAGACAGCAGCGCTTTGACTGGGTCTTTTATAAATGACACGTCGAAGATAAAATCATCCTTGTTGTGTGCTTATACAGTTACACTTACAGCCGCTCTCACTCCTTTTCCATGCACTTGTGTTTTGAGTTTAATTTGCTTGTAATCAAAAGGAGTAGTTATAAACTGATGGCCCTCGTGTAAAACGTGAAATCCTGCTGCGGTGTGATTCTGAACCACATTATTTTAATGCTGAAAGTCGCTGTTTTTGGCAAACCTGACAAGCTGTTTAAACCACTGCGGAGTTATTTTAAACTTACAAAACTTGTAAAGTATTTTAAACTATTTGGTATCATATCCATAGCATGGTAAAGTTCCTGCGTCTTAATTCAACAACCACATGTAGCACTCCGAATGTTATTTTATTTCAGAGACACGCACGCACACGCGCGCGCGCACACACACACACACACACACACACACACACACACACACACACACACACACACACATACATACCGTAGATGTCTCGGAAAGCGGCGTCCACGACGCTGGGGATGCCGATCCAGTCCTGCATGCTGCGCGGGGCAGACTCGACTCGGTTGTCCTGAGGGCTGAACCTCCAGTAGCTGCCTGACTTGAAGAAGTAGGTATTGTAGTTGGGGTCCTGGCCCCAGCGCAGTGCTGCCTGGATCCCAGACTCGTACAGGCCCAAATTCCTGATGGACTCCGGCCCCCTGATCCGCCTCTCAGCATCAAACACCCAGTAGTTCGCACCTGCAGACACGGTAGGCTCCAATTAATATGTGTCATTCAAATTACCATCAACCCGGTAACTGCAGCCATGCCATTCTACACCTTAATTTAATGCTACACATTTCCTCATTTTCCACAGCTGAGACACTTTAATTACCATCCATTCACTTCCGCTTATCCTTTTTCAGGGTTGCGGGGGGCGCTGGAGCCTATCCCAGCTGTCTTGGGGCGAGAGGCGGGGTACACCCTGGACAGGTCACCAGTCTGTCGCAGGGCCAGACAGACAACCATTCACACTCACAGTCACTCCCGCATTCACACCTATGGGGAATTTAGGGTTTCCAATTAACCTAACCCCACTAACTGCATGTCTTTGGACAGTGGGAGGAAGCCAGAGTACCCGGTGAGAACCCACACAAACTTTAATTACATTAAATTAAATTATTATACACAGAAAAAATATCTAAATAATTCTGAAGATTAAATAAAGACCAATGAGAACCTAATGAGAATCAATAAGGAGTCAAACCTGTAAGTGATATTGATAATGGAATTACTAAATTCTTATGAATTGCCATCCCTACAATCAATAAATCTGATCACTGTGCCACCATTACAGTCTCCACAATGAATCAGGTATTGGGTACTGGTATGTATAAATATAACCATTTGCACAGAGCGCACTCTTAGAAAAATCAGTCCATACTGGTCTTAAATATAACTCTGTTTTACAGTTTTGAGTTATATTGTGGTTTTGAGCTGCAGAAGCTTACAGATGACCTCTTTACTGCCAAACAGACATGAGGTACTTCTCTGTATAATAAGATGACTTGTAAGTAATGTATGTTCATTGTTTTTGGTATAATTTGTTTTCTAGCTACAAAAATAAATCGGGTAAGTTTGACAGTAAGGTAAGTTCTGTATGAATGCTGAGCTAACTGCAGCTGGAATGAAGCTGAAATGCTTCATGTTGGAATCAGGCCAGCCTGAACTCTGGACTAAGATGCTTCGTCATCTTGTAGTCCAATGTGGTATTACACAAGAGTACAGCCTGGCCTTATTTCAACTTCATTTGTTATTTCTTACACGCATCCTGAACATGACTTCAGAGCTCTTGTTTCATCCATTAGTAGGTTAAGTTAACTTTAATAGGCATTAAATTTTGTTTAAAAAAAGGATGTCAGCAGACTGTCTGTGAAGGTTCTCAGTCATCCAGGTCATCGTAGTCCAAGGAGCTTGGAAAGAAAAGCATCTGGACTTCTTTAGGTTTCTTGAAGACGTTTCACCTCTCATCCGAGAAGCTTCTTCAGTTCTAGGGTCAAATGGTGGGGAGTCCCAGATTTAAGCCCTATGGGAGTGTCCCCCCCAAGAGGGTCATGGACCGCCAATCCGTCCACTACCTAATTACACGAGCCAAGGTTTAAAACAGGTGTAGGTCACAATCAGCCAAGGTTATGGGTAAGCCCATTGTGAAACCTAGCCCCACCCTATCATGTGATTTACTGAGGTCAAATGGCCCAGGATGTGTCAGCAGACTTTTTGACAGGCCCGTCCATAAAGCAGACACTGATCAAGCAGCTGACGCTTTTCAAAATAAGAGCAACAGTTATTTTATTTAGCTATACGCATAATTAATTCACTTAAAAATGGCTTTTACAGTGTTTCTGAGAGTCTACGGTGGTTCGCAGCGTGTGCGTACACTTGACTGCAGCAACATCACAGACCCATGTTAATTAACATTTTTACATCTATTTAAACATGCCCATACATGGGTAGAATGCTTTACTTCTGTGTTTCTGTACAATTATCGTTCCCCTGAACTGTGCTTACATAAAACTATAAACCACTTAACAGCAGCTCAAATGTCTTTACTGCTCACCTTGAAAGAACCAAATATTCCCTGACTTGTCTTCAAAGGCGGCGTCGATGTTGTTGGGAATCCCCCTCCAGTGACGGGACGCCAGTGCCGGGTAACCGCTTTCCAGATGCCCGTCCCTGATCCTCCAAACGTAGCCCGACTTAAAGAAGAACAGCTCCCCTCGGATCATAGATACGGCATCAAAGTCTGTCCTGCAGGCATCGGGCTGGAAAAACGACAGATCGAATGTTCATTTCCACATGCAATCATCTGTTTAAATGTAAAGTTTCCAATAAGTGAGATTTATGCTGTGCTAATGTCTGAAAAGACGCCAGAATACTGAAAGTAAAGTGGGACTTTGTGCTTCGTAAGGCCCGGCCGAAGACTGCTTTTATTCCCACGAACGATCACAGGGAATTTCAGGGATTTTTTTCAGTATGAGTGAAAATCCTCTCAGTTACAAGTTTTACACAAAGAAGTGATTTGAAGTGGAAACAATCTTTGCCTCAGAGTCTTCGCCTCAGAGAAACTCTCATGAGACTAAAAGATTACTTTTGTGTTTGACCCCCATTTATCACGTATGGTTGATGAAAGAAAACGCTCATGTCTAATGTGGTATAGTTTCAAAGACATGCACTGTCAGACTGGCATGCAGCCTTGAAATATATTTTACAACATAAGCGTCTCCTGACCGCACAAATCGATGCCATTCACAGGATGAGGCTTGTTGAAAAATCCCATAAAACTCAACCCGAGCTCCATTGTTTCTCCAAAACAAGCCATATGTCCCATTAAAAACACACATGTAGGTTATCCGCTAGGACTCCCTAATGCAGACTGAGCCCCTAAATATACAGTATGGCTAAAAATAAAAAGTCACAACAATGTGATTGGTTAGCGGTTGATTAGGTGGTCATGGAACAACAGTAATTATACTGTTGTTGGAACAATACCAACACAAAGAAATCAGATATGCTCTTTAAATAGTCAAGAGGTGCCACTGTGTATATACCCCAAATAATTCATTGGTAGGTACACTACCATCCTTTGTAACTGCATGCCTCACCTTGATTAGACTCACCTGTGTTGTATTAGTCACTTTCTACTTGATTTGTCTTATACTATATCTTTGTTCTGATTCCCCTCCTTCTTTGGGCCACACCTGTGTTCAATTAGCCAATCGCCCTCCTCTGTATATGAACCTGTTTCCCTTCCCACTGGCCAAATCATGTCATTGTCTTTGCGGTGCTGCTTGCGTCATTTTGTTAATTCTTCATTGCATTCATAGTTGTTTTCTTGTGTGTGACCTCTGGATTGTTTCATGCTTTTTGTCTGTGGCACATTAGAGCTTGCCACGCTGTCCGATTCGACTGCAAACACTGAATTTGAGTTTTAAAACAAGAAAAAACACCTTTGACTTTGATGAAGAGGTGAAAACTGAGAATAAGACAGTTGACTAAAGCTCCTCAACCTGCGTAACAGTAAAACTGTGTCTCTGTGTCAAAGCCCACCTGGCCCAGTTGGGTCCTGACCGGGCCTCCCTCAGTGTAACAAATAATTCAATATGACTCAATTTGTTTTTTCCGTAAAGCACCAAATTACAATAACAGTCACCTCAAGTAGCTTTAAAGTCTAAAGTAAAGTGTTCACGACAGTGAGAAGGCTAAACTGCCTTTAATTACCAATAAATAACTGATTGATAATTATTGTGCCACCTGCATAAATGTGCATGACTCTCTCGCTTTTGGATACATACACTATGAAAGTGCAGCTGGAAATAACACAACGTCGGCTCCAGTTTAAGTCATATCAAAGCAGGATCAACTGCATTTACTGAGGAATCTGATTAATAACAGTTACAGTCAGCTAGTCAGACATGTAAACCATGTTTGGGTTTTTTTGCATTCTCTCATGTTTAAGCTCTGAAAATGCCTTTTTAAAGTCAATCCTTATAAAGTGTAAGATTTGTTTGGACGCTGTGAGAATGAATGCAAAAGTGTGTCTCATAAAGCAGAAACGTGACTGATTATCTTGAAAACAATAAAATGTTTAGGCTAACATGATCCTGTTTAGGTCAACTTTAATTTGTTTAGGCTAACGTTGTCCTGTTTAGAAAAAACGTTATCTTGTCATGGTTCCTGCTTTGGAAACTATTAAACTGTTTATTAAATTAAATGACAACTCATTTGAGTTGTATAGCAGAAATATAATAGAGTTAAAATATAGTATATATAATATATGCAAATAATAAAATCCTAACTAAAGTTTTATCCTCTGGGTACCATGAATGCCTGCATAAAGCTTCATGTTAAGGGGTGAAGGTTTACTCCACGCACAATTAGCAAACCTTTAGTGTAGTTATGAAATGAAGACAAACAGTATGTAGTTAGAGCTTTCGATTAGTTGCCATTCACCTTTTTGCTTCATGACCTTATTGACTTTTTTTTGAAGAAATTAGCTTTTACTATATTAAGGTGATTTTCATGATTTTGTGATTGTTGCATCAGTTTCACTTACTCCAGTAGGGAAGATCTCGTTGCTCTCTGTAGTGGTGGTGGTGGTGGTGGTGGTAGTTGCAGTAGTGGTTGTGGTGGTGGTTGTAGTTTGGGGTTCGGGGGCTTGAACTAGCCGAGATCCGTACAGGTATTGGATGCCCCACTTGTCGTCATTGCTTATTTTGGGTGGAAAGTCGGCGAAGAAGTAGTGTGGGGACATGATGGCTCCCTTCGCACGGGTGTGCTGCAGGCCCAGGACGTGCCCGAACTCATGGGCGGCAACCTGGAGAAGGTCCATGCCTGCAGGGTGGAAGGATGGAGGGGCACACCTGGTTCACACAGAGTCTGAAGATAGTTTTGTTTGTTTTGACCTGCTTGCATGGCGGGGATTTTGCTACCTAAGCCCATCCAGTGCCAACACTCCTGAACGAGTCATAAAAAGTACCTCTCCCTGCTGACTCATATCTGCTCTCAGCCACACGTTTCACCAACACACAGACGTTATCAGTGCAGCAGTGCACGCTAATAAGGAATTCGATTTGAATCTGGTCTTCTCGAGTTTCTGCATGGAGTGTGCATTTGCTCCCAGTGCCTGCGTGAGTTTCTTTTGGGTACTCTCTAGACGATTCAGCGACACACTTCTTATTGGCAATCTTGAATTAGCTGCAAGGTGTGACAAAAGCACTCTATGAATGTATGGCTTCAAGAAAACATGGTTGAAAAAGTGACGTTGTCTCCCCAGCCAAATCTGGTCACAATAAGACAGCAAAAACAGCACTAAAAGTAGATGCACAGATGTTGTTGATGATGTTTCCAGTACAAACAACACATTTATCTAATTTACGTGACTGTAAATCCTGCCTCATTTGTGGTACAGTGACTTATTTTCTGGACTGTCACAAACATTGCGTTTAAGAAACTGACAGCAACATGAAATATTTTTGATGCCTTGCTTTGTTTTGGTCTTAGCGATAAAACTATGATCTAAAAAACTACAGTATAAAAGTTTAGATACATCCAGTTTAGTCCATATATCAAAGTCATGTACCTGACAACTTATATGGAAGCTTCTGGCAACTAATTTATAATTTGATTAAACAAGAAAAAAAAAAGTCAGCTAGTCCATTCTCAGCTGCTTATCTTATCTTATCTTAGTGTCACAGGGAACTTCCCTCTCCTGGGCACGTCTTCCAGCTCTTCTGAAAGGAGGCTACAAGCTACCCCACGCAGCACGCAGCATCCTAGCCAGATGCCCTCATTGCTCATTTCTGCTGCTTGTATTTGCAAACTCATTCCCTCTGTCACAACCCAAAGTGAGGCTAGAAACTCAACCAGTAATCAGAATCAGAATGACTTTATTTATCCCCGAGGGGCAATTAGGATGCAGTCTGAGCAGCATAGTGTAAAGGTAAAGGTACAATCCCACTTTCACATTCATCTGTCTTTACCGTTAGACCATCTGCATCATTGTAAACCCTCTCCATTAATTGCACAACCCTCTCCATTAATCTCTTCCACTCGGTCTTGCCCTCTGGGGGGACACTTCTTCCAACTTGTTTTCTACCCAGGGTACATACAACATCCTTTTCAGACTGAGAACCATGGCTTCACACTTTAACCAAATTCTCTGGCTTCAAGGTGCCCCAGTGTATGGTGGAGATTGTTGTTCTGTGAAACCAAGAGAATCACATCATCTGCATAAAGAAAAGACAAGATCCTCTAACCACCGAACCTGACACCCTCTGTCCTTTTGCTGTGCCCAATAATTCTGTCAATAACAATTATGAACTAAATCAGTGGCACCAGGAACAAGTATGAATTATTGCTAGCAATGAAAACCAAACTCTTGGATGGTATACAGGGACGGAAAACCCATTACAATAGACTGGATTCCTGAGAGCCACAGGTGAATGCAGGATATTTGCTGAAACAAAAGTTAAGCTGGAAAACAAGTGACAGCGACAGCGCAGACAATGGAGATGTTCAGACAGTAATTACAGCTCTTGTAATTCTATTCATTTCACAGTTTTTATGCATAGCTTCCAGTAGTAACTCAACCGTACACTCACCCACGTGGTTTCCGAGAGTCCATGACTCATCAGCATCAAAGTGAATTTCACCTTGTCGGTGTGTTTTGGGGAAGAAAGCGTGAGCAAGAATGCCACCCCGGCCATCGAAGGGAAGGTTGTCTCCATGCCATAACCTGCAGGTTTTTATAAAACAAACACTCTGATGAGCAATAAAGGTACTGTGGGGGGATTTAACAGCAGAAACCTTTTAATAGCTTTCCAGACAAAAGATTGTAAACATTAATCTGTCAGCTTCAGCCTTAAGGGACGATTTAACACCTGCAGGAAAAATAAGCAGATTGAGAAGAATTAAAAATGCATTGCTTGTCTCTTCTTTTGCTTGTTGTCCCTCAAGGCTGTGTGTTCCCATGCTCCTAGTTCCCTGTAGTTCCTGTATCCTTTTATGTGCGCATTCCCTGGTTTGTGGTTACCTTTAGGATTACCTTTTGAACGCTGTTATTTTGCATTTAATGTTACGGGTAGCTCCGCTTGAATGGAGGAGATACCTGCCGTAACATTCTCAGATTCATTTACTTTTCTCTTCCATTTTAAAATGCCCCACTCAACATCATGAACAAACATGTTTGTAGAATGACACAACAATGATTATGGCCTCTATGGACTGTAACTGTATATAGAAGTAAATCTTTTTTAAACTCATCTATTTGGATACCTGTAAGACTTCAGGGTTGTGTAGTGGGGCTGGAGCCTATCCCAGCAGCCAGACGATGATAATGTTTTGGTCTTTGTAGTCATAAATGAACAACAATGGGACGTTTTGGATTAATGTGTGACCTCACTCTCCATCACTATTAACCAAGAACAAGTGAGGGAATATCTTTGGGAAGAAAGGTAATCAACCCTCCAGAAGCGCTCGTAGACCTGAATTATCAAGCACCTGGAGGCTGTAAAGGTTACTGGGGCATTTAATGCTGGTTTTTCCTTTAACGTATCATTCACCTGTAGTTGGTTCTATAACCAAAAATACAACCTGATTCAAAAGAGGAACAACAAAAAAGTTGCTCCACTGATAAACAATCAAAGCTTCACAAAAGAATTTACGCAATTGCAAGGATGACACAGATCCCCCACAAAAGTCCAGTTTTATATCTACGGTATAATCTGCTTGTCTTTTCTTGCTCTGTAATCTCGTGTTTTCATCATTGTGACTCTGGAAATCCCTCTGTAGCAAAGATCTTTGTCTTTAGTTCAAAATGATCTATGTTGAATCTAACTGACAACTACAGCTCCAGTTCTAAAAATGTAAACGTAATCTCATTTTATTTATGTGCAGTTCCTGCACAATGATTAGCTGGATCACTGTGCATTTTGGGGCAGTCAGAAAACAAACCCAGACTCTTCTTTACCAGATTGCACATTTTCAATTCCTCTGCTTCTCTCTTTTTGTTTTAGTCCCTCCCACCAGAGTAGAGGATGTGAGGAAAAGACAGAAGGAGAGGGGAATCAGGGCAACAGATATTAAAGAAAAGGAGACATCGTGTTCTTTGAGTGCTACTTTAAAGCAATGTCTATTAACCATAAATTGTGACATAACCGCATCATAAACTGTATTATTCTAGCCCGAATGTAGGTGTAATTCTCAGGTGTAACCATGCTCACTTTTTATATTTAGGGCTACTTACAACATAGTGTAATGTGACATCACACCTTTTTCACACAGAAAAAGCGAATAGAACAAAGTCCAATGATATTGAATAACTATATTTGGTGTAATTCATAGTTTGCAATTTGCTCCTGTTTCTTCTATTGTTTTTTTCAGCACTTCTTCCCACCTTCTGAAGTCGATGCGAATGTCAGCATGTCCATTATGGACCTCGGTGAAGGTGAGCGGAGTGACGTCACTCCAGATCTTCGCTGCATCCCGAAAGACACCTCGAACCCTTTCCTCTGTAAGCTGCCAAGGAAATCCATCAATCCTGCAGGAAATGAATAGAGGTGTTAAATACACACACACACACAGGATGTACAGTAGCAAAGTGAGACCACCAGCCTTGCATCCTCCTTTTAATCAGATATCTGCAGTTGTCTCTTTAGCAGGGAGGTGTGCTGTTACCCTCAGGCTTGCTAACAAAACACTGCGGTAAAATCTCCTCCCTTTCCTTGTAGATAAAACCACCCAGTGTGATAACCCAAAAAATAAAAAATTAACCAAAGACCCCCAAAACATGATGCTTTACCAACAAGACTGAAACGCTTACCATATGGACTTCTGGCTAAATCCAACACTGGCTTTGCATCAATCTCAACGTTGCTTCTGCAGTAAATGAGATTACTGTGACATATTATGGAAATGCACAGCTGTCTGGGGTCGGTATGAAACAACAGCCTCTGGCAAGTAAAGTTTTGGACATCTTCTAAATACAGCAACATTTCCAACTACACTAACCAGAAAACCTGCAGCATCACCTCCAACTACACACAGCAACTACTGAGACGAAACCAACCACTGAATGTAAAGCAATTGCAGCAATTAGACCAACTAGCAAACTCCAGAAGTGTCTGCCAATAACCTACCCACTGACGACAGCAACACCCGTAATTAAACACAGTAATTACTCTGACTAAACCAATCACTGAAATCACTTTCTTTCGGATGCTTCCTTATATCCCGAGAGGTCACGTTAGCAATGTTTGTCCTGGCACAGATTTTACACCGGATGCTCCTCCTGACGCAACCCTCCCAATTATCCGTGCTTAGGACCGGCCCTGGGAGCACACTGAGTATCCCATGAGGCTGGGCACTGTGTCTCCTCCCAGGGAGGAGCCAGGAAGCGTTAATGTGTAAGGCAAATATACTAACCACTGCAGCAATTAAACCAACTAGTAAACTACCAGGAAACATCTGCCACTAAAATGCCCATTGCAGCTACACCTAAATACAGCAACATCATCACCTCCAGCTAAATACAGGAACCCTACAGCTAAACAGCTAAAACACCGACTGCAACTGCTACAGGATACACAACTATATATGGCAAAAGCAACAGCTGAAGCAACCACTGCAAACACAGAAACATCTACAACATCTGCAGCTAAAGTATCCACTGGACTTAAGCAACATCTGCAGAGAGGCATAACTGCTGAAAACAAGCAGCAAACTGGCCCGACTGTCCAGTCATCACAGAATGTGCCACGCAACGCTAACAGAGAGGATTAAAAAGTTGAGACAACTCTCTGAAAGTACTCTAAAAGAAGACACAAATGTTTGTCTATGTGTTGCTACACTTTGTATGTGAGGAACTTTAACAGTAATGGTTCTTGTACGCAGAGAAGATTGCTCAGAGCTGTCAGGACGTGTTTAGCTTGTATATAGCGCTCCTGGCCATATACCATTTTTTTTTGGCACAGTGGTACCAGACCATGCAGCCTGACAGTTCAAAACGAATAGCTCCACCATACAGAGTCCTCTCAAGTCACAAACTATGGTTTTAAAGTTCCTGTTCCTGTAAAGGCATCAAGATGTAAAATGTTGATTAATGTGATGTAAGAGTGGAATCATTTTGGTTGAAACCAGGCTAACTCTCTTCTATTTTTTACGTTGAGCCACAAGGTTCTGATTTGGGGCCTTTCTTGTTTCTGTTGCATCCGCTGCCTCTTTAGTACATTTGAAGCACTTTCACTTCCTATCGGTGCTATGCAGATGATGCTGAATCTATCAAAAGTTCACTCTTGGAGCTTGTTATTCATGCCTTTATTTCATCACGTCTGGGTTTTTGCAGTTCATTGTTCACGTGTCTTAACAAAACCTCCCTGGAACATGTGCAGGTTGTTCAGAATGCCGCTGTGAGACTTCTGGATAAATCCAGTGTGGATCAGAGAAATTATTCATCCATACGTCCTCAGCAGGTCGATGAGGTCATGTGATCAGGGCCTGCTGGATGTGCAGCACAAAAGGTTGAGAGGTAAAGGAGACAGGGCTTTTACAACACACCACTCTCACTCTGGCCATGACATCTGTTGACTTGGTGATCTTTTTTAAAAAACAGCTAAACGCTCATCTTTTCAACTTTGGGTAACTGTTTCTTACCCAAAGACTACAAAACTACAGTTGCTGTTAATTGTTGTAAAACTACAGCAACTAACACTGAAGCTACAGCAACATTGCATCTAAACTACGAAACATTAAACTAATTACTAAAATTAGAGCAACAGTGAAATATGGCAACTACAGCAGCCAAAGAAATGCCTTCAACGTTCCTGCAACTAAAACCAGCATCATCTACAACTAAAGAAGGTAACTTCTGTAAATAAACCCACCACTGCAAAGGAAGCAACATCTGCAACTAAACCAACCACAGAAATGACATCAACAACTAAGCAAGCAACAGAAACTACAGTGAGATCTGCAACTACATGAACAACAGCAACTACTGGGACTCCAGGAACTAAAAAAAGCAACATCTGCAGCTAACCGTTGCAACCATCTGTACCAAACAAATCAAAGCAACTACAGCAACTTAAAACTGAGCACATTAACCGCTGACAAAGACCATCACTAAGAATTTAGTGCATTGCTTCAAAGAGCTAATCAAGAAGAAGCGCTGTCTGTACACGGCACGTTTCCATAATTTACAATGGTCGTTACTGGCTCCTGTTCTTTGGGGGGTTTTATGGAAAACATGGTCTTAATTTGGAGACACACAAGCAATAAAAACTCCAGACTATAATCTCGATAACGGTCTTTTCAGTTTGCCCTCCAAATAGCGTAAAAAAAAAGTTCACTTAAACCTCGATGTGTAGGAAGAGTGTTTACTGAGAAATGCAAAATGTCCGATTCTGAATTTAGAGTGTATTTTTACAAATACAAAGTGTACAGGTATTGTTTTTGTTAAGAGACACTAACCTGTGTGGCTCAAATATCCTATACATCAAAAAAAATATCACTAAATCTAAATACAACCTAGGTACTTACTGTAATGTGGCAAACATATAAATAATAAATTAATCGCTTTAAAAATATCTATTTAAGCCTTTTAAAAGAAGCAGGTGAAACTACCCACTTTCTGATTAGTGGACGATCTGCTCTGCATCCCGAATCACAGCCCATGCTCTCAGATTTGGTAGATAACAGTGCAAACAGAGAGAGAACTTTAGACTGGGTGTTGCTCTGTAGCAGCTGGATAAACATGGATGTAGCTTCTGGGTTAAAAGCCAAAGATATACCTGAAGTGACTTAAACCAGCGTTCTTCCTAAAGGGGCGACTTCTTGTTTCCTTGGAATAGAATGCATGGAAGTCCTGAAGTGAAGCAGTGACCTCAGGAAACACTTTCCCTGTGGGTTTTATGATGTTTTTCTGCCTCCTTTAAAGTCAAAAAGCACCAGAGTTTGGTTTACTGTACAAGTCACCACTCAGTGTGTGTGCAGTGTTTGTCACTGCAGACCAGTTTAAGCAAACCTTTTACAACTTATTTTGCTTCCTTGCAGTAAGCAAAATGTTTTTAACATAAGAAAGTTAAAGAATGAAGTCTAACATATATTTAAAAAAACGCAAACTCGTGCCATCCTTTAACCTTTTGCAGTCACCTGAGACCTCCTTTTCAGTTTATTTAAAACCCATTCAAGCAGTTACAACAACATCGCTCTCAGCTGAACCAGCATGACTTCGGTGTCATGCCGGAGCTTGCCTCACAAGCTCAAAATGCTGGCTGGTTCTGAATAAAAAATAAACACAGGGCCTCATTAGCATGGCTCCACTCTCATATCAGACTCATTTACAACGGCTGGGGAGGAACGAGGGCCTTATTATGGTCATAACAGAGGGAGTTTGACGTAGTTGGGTGTTGCCTTGATCCTGGTAAACCACATCACTCCGTCAGGTGTCACCATGAGCTCTACGCTGGTCCTATGAAGCAGAATCTAATTAGATTGTGGCCAGCGCTGCTATTAAAATCACCCTACCTCCCCCCCCCTTGCTTTCTCTCTGCCTGTCTTCATATAGTGTTAGGTTAAAGAGTGAGTACAATGAAAGGGACACTGGGTGAGCCAGACACAGAGGCAGCAGCCTGCAGACGACCGCCAGACGCTCGACAGTGCCACGGCTTTAGATTAAAGAAAAGCAGCACCCCTTTTTCTGAAGGTCAAGTTGACGACTGAAAGTGCTCTGTAGGTCCTCTAATCTTTGATTATTTTCCTTAAGTCCTTAATCCAGTCTGTCTCAAGAGCAGAAACAAGATGTGAACACAGAGTAATGTTCATATGTTGAATGTGTGTATTTTCACTTTCTTTTAGCGCTGCTGTTAGTCTCTGCCAAGTCACATGACAAATTAAAGGAAAACCCTGAATCAAGACCACAGTCAAAATGCTGTACTGCAAGCAGTGTCCATCTTTTATATACAGTCTATGACAGGAAGCAGATGCAGACATGGGGGTATAGCTCAGTGGTGGAGCATTTGACTGCAGTTCAACAGGTCTCTGGTTCAACTCCAGATGCCCCCTGCTTTCCAGTATTTCTATACTGATGATAGTCAACATTGGCCAAATCCATAGCTTTCTACTGCTTCACCACCATCAAAACACTGAATGAGGGAGTATCTGTTGAAAGAATGATGTTTAAGAGACTTGGAGGATCAATACCAGGCAGCACTGAAGCTGTTGTGGCAGTAGATCATCGTCCAAGCACTTTACTAAGATGCTGTGTTTCCTTTATTTTCGCAGTCTCTATATTTGGCTCATTGTTCCTAAATACTTCACCATATTCACCATCTAATCTCTGAATGTGTCCATCTGCTGTTCGGTTCTGAGAAAACAGTTTTTTTTCCTCGTCTGAAAACGGCCGCCTGCTGAAGCTGAAAAACAATCGTGTGTGTGCGCACCAAACAGTAACACTGCAGGACGCTTTTTCAGCTGCACATTTCGGATGAATCCCACGGCTTACATCAGCACGGAGTTCTCTCAGGACTGGTCACGTTTTATTATTGCAAGCTTTATTTAGCTTTATTTATAATCAAACACAAAATACATACAGCAGAGCATATAGTTACAACACAGCTAAGGGCCCCAGTGTGTACCTATAGGTGAGGTCCGTCTTGTCCCAGCGTTGTCCATACAGGGTGTAGCGTCTCTGGCGGTATCGCCCCCGGTGCCGCCACTCCTCCTGGGTGGGGTAGTCTGGTACGCCGCAGCGGGGATGGTTCAATGTGCTGTTTGTCAACGAGCGCGTCTCTTTAACGAGTTCCTGAGCGTGAGGAGCTTTTCCTCTCTTCTTCATCTCCTGAAAGTTTTCAGAGACCTGAAACAACAACGTGGTTTATTCATATAACGTCATGCTTTCATAAACAGGGACAACTTGGCTGCTTTACGCATGATATCTCAGCATATCTATACGTGACCTCGTGGGTCAGTACTTACCACTTATGTGCAGGTTGCTGTAAGCAGGATTGGATCAGATTACTTAGAACATGTCACTGAATACAAATTTGCCATTTATTTAGAATCGATACATTAATAAAAGGCAGAATTATACGAATGACAATATTTGATTATTCCCAAACCACTGTTTCATATATCTGAAGAAAGAATTATTGGATGCTCGCTTAGTATGTGCTGCTCGATAACATAAGACTGCCTGCCCAGAAACTCCCTCCAGATGTTATCAAAGACATAAAAAGAAAAAATTCTTGGCAATGTAAATATAATGTCATTGCAGTTTTAAAAATGTTGCGGTTGTAATAAACTTCATTTCAGTTTCACGACAAAAGCAGCCACAGGGCAGGTTCTACTGTAACGTAAAGGCCAGTGTGGAAGTGACAAAAATCTGCTTTGTTTTAACAGGAAGAGACCTTCAGCAGAATGAGGTTCAGTGAGGGCATAGGTTTCTATGGCCTCGCTGAGATGACGGCAACGAGAGGCCAGTTATGGTGCCTTTCCGATGACCCACTAGATAAACTCGTATTTTTACAATTGCTGATTAGCAGCTGTTTGTGAGATTAGTGAAGCCAGATATGATGTCATGGCGTTAGATGGAAATGCAGAAACATGCCCCCCTTTCAGGTTTCCATTTGTACTCAGTATTTAGTCAAAGAAGTATTTGCAAATCCCATTTGTGCAGTCCTCAAGTGCATGCAGGCAAACAGGCAAGTTATGTAAATTTAGCTGTCAGAGGGTGAATGCTTGACTCTGTACACACAGTTGTTGCTTTAATATGTTCATCTTATCAGATGTGAGGTTGCTACAAAATCACCAAAAGTTGTTTTGTTTCATGCTGCAGGGAACGTGAATGTCTGAGCCAAATTGAGTGGTAATTTGACTTAGGACATAAAGCTAAAAAGAACAAAGAAGAAACAGGACAAAGAAAATAAGTAACGAGAAGGGAGAGAAGCAAAAACAAACTGCAAGAACGCTGTGAGGCAGAGGTCAATGTTCTCTGGATTTGAATCATCATCATTTTGAACCCCGAGGTTAATGACAGCATAACCTCATAATCAAGTCACTGAGTCATGTATTTTTCCTCAGTTTAAGAGCCAGTTCGTCTCAGAATGTCCCATTATCATTAATACCCCCCTCCCCCCTGCTAGATCAAGAGGAAATGCCTCTGCTTATTTCCACAGAAGCAAATTACAGAGCGGATCCATCCCATCTGCACCTCCTCGTCTGACTCTGTCCTCAGCCTAAAGCCAAACTGCATCTGCAGCGCTGCAGTTGCAGGGAACTGTTGGGTGTACTCATCCTATTACAAAATGATGTGCATTTCCTTTTCCGGTGCCACTCAGAAAAACCTGTGGGAAAAGATACTATCAATATACATACAGATGAAACAAATTACCTCCACTATCAGTGCCCGTGAATCTTCCCACAGGCCATTGCAGCTCCAACCTTTGCGGATATTGTCCTTTCATGAAATAATGAAACATGCATGGGTGGATGCATCTTCCCTTTGAGCACTGGTTCTCTTTGGTGTTTAGGAAACAGCATTTGGTTACCAGCTTGCGTGCTTGTGGGATGTTTCAGCATCAGAATGTTGTTGCACAATTAATATAAAAGGTGGGAGGTCTATAGGTTTTTAAGACCGATCGTTGGTTTAAAAACAGTTTAAAAGTATGTGTTACATTTGTTGGTGCTCAGATTAATGAGGGGCAGCCAATCAGAAGACCCAGAACCTGCGGAAGGTGGAGACCAGGCTCAAGTGTTGCTATGCTAAGCTCACTGAGTCTGCAAAACAGAACATGGGCCAAACTGAAGTTAAAGCAGTGGAGTTTGAATCTGTCTACAGGAAGAGAGACTCAATGAAGAGACAGCAATCTGTGTGATGCTCTCAGAAACTGGAACCACATGCTTTGCTCTTACACTCATTGCATTTCGTTGCATGTCCTCACTCTTCAATTGCTGTTTGGACCTGGGCTTCTTGCTCTGCTCTGATTCCTTTGTGGTCTTTCAGCAGCTTTGCTGTTTCAACTCTTCTTCTCATTGGTGTCCTCTGAGGGTTTCTGGTTCCTGCCTCCTGCTTCATGGCCAGGAGAACGTGGAGCCCAGTAGAGCACTGCACTGAGGTAACCTTGACCTCAAACACCACATTCTTGGTGTTTACCTTTCTGAGCCTCAAGTTGAGTCTGAGGTTGATTTGAGACAAGACAGACTTCAGCTGGGTGTGTTGGTGGTTACCGAAGAACTATATTTCCATTCTGTGTCTTTAGGCCGGGATTAACTGGCTATGTTTTTGCCCATTTGTGGCTTAAAGGGAGGGCGAGAGGAGCTAAAAAAGCCATTTTGAGACTGCAGATGAACTGATGGGCTGCACCAAGATAAATATAATAATAATACATATGCTGACAGTTGGGCCATGTTCATTAACATGACAATAAACCATTTTATATGACAGAAAAGATAGAAAGGAAAAGTATAAAAAGTTCTCCTTTAGAGTTTTCACCACTGACAGAGGAAAGAAATCAAACATGAAGCATTAAACTGTCTTAAATTAAATGCTTCATTATGACAGAGGATCTTGCAGCTATAGCCAGAGAAAGGAGACGCTAATTATTTACATTTAAGATGCAGGATAATGAATCAAAGCTATCCAGCAATGGGTTCTGCAAAACTTTATGTCACCTGTTTGCAAAATTAAAAGGCCAAAATGTATCTTCAGCCCGTCGTGCATCGTTACTTTAATGCTACAGAGGTTTTGCAGTGCTGACAGAAAGCCAGGTGTAACCTTTACTATACCAACATGAATTCCCATTAAAGCCACACAACCTGTAAAAGTAAAATAATTAAATGAAGAATGCTTATCTGAGCAAGGTCATAGCGGTGCATGTGCTGTGCTTAAATGAGCCTGACTCGCTCTGCTCTGCAGGACTCTACTGTGTCGCTGTTAGGTAGGTTATGGGGAACAAAACCCAGCAGGATTTGTGGAATGTGCTCCAGACTGCAGAAACGCAGTGACTGATGGATCTGGATTGCAGAACAAACACTACGCATGCACACCCCTCCACCTCCCGCGTTTCACTTTGTTTAAAGGAGAGTTCAGCTGCTTATTTTGTTGCAGAAAGCACTTATTCATGTTTGCGGGAATGTTTCTGCTCATGTCCTGCAGCTTTTCTTTAAATGGCTCGTTAGTGTTGTTATGGCTGAACAAAAAGGCCTTTTAAACAGAGCCCCCGCCCCCCCATGAGGTTTCGAAGGCGGCCTTGGAAAGTGAACACCTTGTTTGGCTTCTTTCTGCTCTGATCTTAAACTGGAGGAAAACATCACAAGCACAGAACATATCTTTGTTGGCAACGTCAGTGAGTTCATGTTCGTTTTGTAAATTACAGATTATGCAAAATGTATCACATATGTTTTTTTTTATCATGGTTTTAAG
>VOQK01036948.1:0-21958 GCA_015052645.1 Benitochromis conjunctus
AAGACTGTCATTAGCGCACTGATACTGTGTCACATGGTATCTGTGGTTTCCTGTTGGGGTACTGATATCTGCTGGATCATTATGGAGGTTTTTGTATTGGAGGATGAGCATATTTATCACTGTGCATACTTGCTGCTCCAAAATATTCTCCGCTGTCTTCAGGGTGTTTTGGGTTCAGGATGTGAAGATAACCAGTTTTCTCTCCGTCTCCACTCACACTGAAACGACCTTCAAAACCCGCCTCAACTTTCAGGGTTTTATAATTGATATAGGCAAGCAGTTTCATGGAGGTGTCTCCTGCTGAGCGGTGATACCACAGAATTGTGTCATAGCTCGAGATGTTATGAGTTAAGGTCAGGTTTATTTGAGTGTTTGCTTTTCCTAACAGTTGAGTTGGAGACTGAAAAACCTGTTTTTGTTTATTGGGGTAAACTCCTGTGAAGAAATAAAGAAACACTGTTAGGTGGTGCTGTAATGTGTTGCTGCTGGAGAAGAAAACCTTCAGTTGTATTACTGGGAAAACAGTTGTAGTGAAGGTGTAAATATTTCACCTTCAATTCCTCCATAGTAAGGTGTTTGTAGAGGGCTATTTTAGAATTATATTAAAGAAGGTTAACCAATTAATTACCTCTAATCCAGAGAAAGGTGATGATGGTGATGATAAGATGAACTGGTGTCATGTTGAATGTCAAGAACTGAATGGAGTCTTCACTGTGCTTTGTGAAACAGAAGGAGGGACAGGAAGTGATGTAGAGAGATCAGCGTGTAAGATGACATATAAAATAGTGAGTAAAAGTCTTGAGCCACCTCTCATTATATTTGCTTCCAAGAAGACAGAATTTCTTAAACGGTCTTTAACAATAGATCTCCAGTTTTTTTGAGTTTCTCAGTTAAGATACGGACTCCAGTTTTTTACACTTACTAGCATTAAAAAACAAGTTGTGCTAATTACAGTACAGAATTAAATTTTTACCTGAAAGGGTTTTATTCCAGTATATAGGATGTTGAGTTAAATGTCAAGTGTTACAAGAAACACAACATTAGGACAGGTGATGATGACTTTGTGTGTTTTGCAGCAATCAGCAAGGAGGCTGTATAGCAAAAGTATTTGCTTAGGAGGTCAGGATTCTGTGGAAGCATTAAGAGGTCTGAACTAAGGGGCTGAACCCAACCCCTGAAAAACAACCCCACACTATAATGCTTTCCTGGCCAAACTTTACACTTGGCACTGTGCAATCAGATAAGCACCGTTCTCCTGGCACCCACCAAACCCAGACTCATTCATCAGACGGAGCCAGACGGTTGGATTTTTCACTCCAGAGAACACGTCTCCACTACTCTAGACTCCAGTGGCGGCACACTTTACATCACTGCATCCATCTCTTTGCGTTGTGCTTGGTCATGTAGGACTTTGATGTAAGTAAGATCATGTTAATCTAAATTAATCTGATGGCCACGTGAAATTTGGAGCTCTGCAGCCATTGATTCTGCAGAAAGTTGGCGACCTCTGAGCACTATGCGCCTCAGCATAGGTCGACGCTGCTCTATGATTGTATGCAGCTGTGGCAATGGACGTGACTGGAACCCCTAAATTCAATGATTTGGATTGGTGAGTTAATACTTTTGGCAATTCAGTGTATGTCTGGAGGGTGAAAGGAAAGCAGCAGTGTAATAAATGTGCTGATAAGCTGGGAAATCAGTAAACCACAAAAACAACACATGATTGTATGGGAGATAACTTACTCTTTAATCTACATTCAGGGGTGAGCAAAAAAGAGGTTTTTGTTAAGAGAAGATGGATGTTTGATGCAGCGTGCTTCCCTGGCTGCACAGAAGTAAGTCGCAGTGTGCTCAAGTGGTTTAAGGTTGATTACGGTAAGCAAGCTATGTTTTTTCTTTCCTTCCAGATCTCCAGATAATTTGAAATGCTTTCTAAATGGCTCCTCCACGCTGTCATTGTTGAACTTTGCATATCCATATCCAACAAGTTTCAGAGCCTTTTCTCCACCCCGCTTCTGGTACCAAAGCATCACTCTGTAGTCAGATTTTTCATGGGTGCAAAAAATCTCAACACTGGCATCAGCCTTTTTGATGACAGAAGAGGAAGACTGACGGATTTGAACTCCGAGTGAAAAACCTACAAAAAAAAAAACAGAAAAATCCAACAACAACTTAGATTTACTTTAACAATAACACTAAATGAAACTTGCTGGTCTAGAGGAAAGTTTAAATTACCCATAAGATGACCTAAAAAGAGGAAAATTATCATTTTAGTTCTCTATCCTGTGCAACTGAGGGATAAATGTGATATTGCTGAGGGTTGTCACTAGTTGGTATGTTTAAAAAAAAAAAAAAAGAGACATGAGGAAATGATGTATGTATCACATGACAGGGATCCCAGAGAGCAGCTGGATGGCTGAAGGTTGCTGAAAGACATAAAACCACAGTTGATAAAAGATGTACGCATTTAGTTTTTGTACAACAGGAAATCTGCCTCAATGTGCATACCGTGCTGCACAGTAATACACCGTGCTGTGCTCAGACTCTTTTAGACCCGGTATAAACAGAGACCCATTCTTAGCTGTATTTCCACTTAAATCTCCAGTGATGTTGTAGTACTTTTCAAATTCTCCTTCATATTTTATTGTGCTATAGTCCACATATCCAATTAGTTTCATAGCTGTCTCCAGGTGTCTGCTGGTACCACAGCATCACTCTGTAGTCAGTTTTTCCATGGGTACAGATTAGTTGTACATCATCGCCAGCATTTCTGACAGCAGCAGAGGGAGACTGATGGACGTGAACCCCCAATGAGATGAGGTTGACACATCAATGATATAAAACATGAAAGCAAAGATTGTAAATCTCATTTCAGTGTGAAGCAGTTACCTGTAAGGAAAAGGAAAAAAAGAAATCTGATCATTGTCTAGCGTTCTGACATGAGCTACTATAAAATCATGGCTGTATCGCAGCATTTAAATCAACACAGAGTCTGTGCTGTAGGTGCTTTCTCGCAGAGCTGGGTGTCATTGCACGAACAAACCATTGTGATGTAGGCAGAGGAGGAGTGGCTTCATGTGATTTATCTATACAAGTGCTCCTTATTATTAGATTTCCCAACAAATGATGTTTTTGGACAGCTTTCCTTGTAACAAGCAGAAAAAAACAGTCACAAAATGACATCAAACCACAGTACAACCACAAAAGCAGGTGTATGTGATCAGTTTATTCCCTTTCTTCTTTTTAGAGCACTGATGATTCGACATTGTGTAGTTTTTGTAAGGTTCCAAAAGCCTTTTTTGTCATTGTGCTTCTCTCGCAGCACAGTAGTAAACTGCATTTTGCTCTTGTCCTGTAAGTTGAACTGTGAGAGAACTCTTCTTTGCTGTATTCCCAGTCAGGTCTCCAGAGATGTTGAAATTATTTTTATATGGCTCTTCCATTGTGACATCTTTGGAGTATAAATACCCGATGAGTTTCATAGCTGTGCCTCCAGGTGGCTGCTGGTACCAGAGCATCACCCAGTAGTCGGTTTTATTATGGTTGCAGAAAATCTGAATTTTGTCACCAGGTTTGCCACTAAGTTGTGAGATAATATCAGAGGGAGTCTGATGAACTCTAAGACCCCGAGAGACACCTGTATGAAGAACAAAAAAATAGAATACTATCAGTTAGGCTCTGATCAATACTGAAATAAAAAACCCCTAAACTAAATGTACAGTATTATTCAAACATCAACAAATACAGTTTTTACCTGCCAGGCAAAAGAGGAGAAACACGATCATTATGAGCAGCTGCTCAAAAAGTGACTCAGACTACACATGGGCTTTGCATGACATGAAAGTGACTTATAGTGACTGATAGTGGTGGTGACTGAATTGAAACCGAAGTGATAAAGAAACACAATCACTCCCAGACAGATAAAGGCTTCAGATATGGGAGGAGCCAGGAGTTCAAGTGAATTTAGGAGGACTGAGAAAGCCTAAAAGAAAAACCCATTTAATCACAGCTCCAGTCAATATAACTGAGGCAAATACTTTCAGTATCTTCTCAGAATCGACATTTTGTGATGCGATAGATGGAGAGAAATGTATCAACTCAAGGGCTATAGAAGTAATTATCTCTTACTATCTTAGTAAAAGTGATTATCATTGGACAAACTTCATTGTTGGCATGTTTAAGTAGTTTTCTTTGCTCTGAACTCTTAAATCTTAACTATCTGTATTTCATATGCTGCATGTTAAGGTGAAGTATTTCTTGAGGCCTGGTGCCACCTGGTGACATGATATAAAATGCTTGTTTTTTGTTTTCTAATATGCACATCTAATTGATTAGCAAACAGTTTTTGCTCAGCTTCTCATGCTTCTCACATCACCGTGTCTGCCGACGGCACAAAAATACACCCCGCTGCCTGCAAGTGTTTCACAGTGAGAGTCCCGATGTCAATGTTTTTTTTTTTTTTTGCTGGCTAAATATTTAGCTTTTTGGACATCTCCATATTCAATGTTTCCCCCAAGAGGTTTGGAGAGGATGAAGGTCATGGTCTTCCTCGGTCGCTGAATGTACCAGCACGTCCGGATATTGGAAAAGTCTTTGTTGTGGCTGCAGTTCAGCTGATTTTAGGATACTGAGTTACATCCTGGCAGTGACCTGTGTAGTAAAAAGTACAAATCTAATGAAAGCCTGCATCATCATAGCGATCTAGTTTCCTGAGATGCTGCCACTGCATATATACTGAATATCTGAGGGTATTTAAATACTGTGTTGCCTAAGAGAAGGAAGCTCCCTTTAAAAAAGGAGGGGAAAAAACCTCTTGACAGGTGCTGGTGCAGCGCCGTGTGCTGAGGGAGGTTTTTGTACTGAAGCGCAGTGCTTTCTAGCATTGTGCTGAGTGACAGCACAGAAGTATACTGCGCTGCTGTTTGGGCCCAGTTTTTCGATTGTTAATGTGCAAGTCTGATTTTTATTTGCATCGCCTTTTAATTTCACATCAAGTCCTTTCTCAGGATTATCTATGGTCCTGTACATGTATCCCAAGAACTGCAGATGTCTGTTGTTCATTTGCCTATACCAGAGGATTCGATCATAGCCCTGAATACTGTGAGAACAGTTTATTTCGACTTCTTCAGTGTCCCACGAAATGGACAGCTGGGCTGGAGTCTGGTGAATTTGGGAATTTACAGAAGAACCTGTGGAAAAGACATAAAAAACAATCCTCAGACTACAAATGTGACAAATTTTCCACATGTCAGTTTGTGCATATATGATCAACTTCATTAAGTTGAGTATGTAACCTTTATAAAAACCACGAAGAGCAACACTTGAACAACAATATATATTTGGAGTTCCTCGGTACTTGTGGAAACAAGTGTTGGAGGATAGAAAATTGACCAGAAGAAAAGTGTTTAAGTTGCATGCAACCGATCTACTTCTTCTGACAACTAATCCACATTTTAGAGACCATAGCAACCTCATGGTTGCTATGAAACAAATACCTCTTTAAAATCGTTTTAAAGAATAAATATAATACAGTACTTCTTTTTACCTGAAACATGGAAAAAAACAACCAGAGAACAATACAAGAGAAGGATCATCATTGTGTTCTCTGACTTCAATTTAAGAGCAGTCTGGTTGTAGGTAAGCCTGTCAGGAATACAAGAGGCCAGGTTTTTAAGGTGGGTGGAGTCTTACGGGTTCCTGCTCTTCTATATGTTACGTTAAATGCCGCTAACCACCATCCACCGATGCCTCGGCAAAGATATGCTGCCATCTTGTGCAAGAAAGTAAAACATACCTGCAAGAATATATTCAAAGTTTGGCAGAAAACGGTCCCTTTGTAAAAACATTATTTATTCATTAGTAGATATGAATGTTTTGCTTCACAAGACAAGATACTTGTCAAGTTATTAATAATAAAATGTCTTAAAAGTATTAAATTGTCCTAAATTCGTTTCAGGTTGCTTTATGTGTGAAAACCACTAACTGATACTCTACATTAACCCTGTAAGACCCGACCCATCAAAAATAGCCAGAAAATTCAGTTAATAAACTGAAATGTTTATTAACCCTTATAACAAAATCCACAAAAAATGTTTCGCTATATCACGTTGTGCATGATATACTTTTATTATATATTTATTATATATTTTTTGTATCGCATTTGATACATTGGGCGTTTTTTGGCAGCTTGTTGTTAACAAAAATCTTAAGTTCAGACAAAAAAAAAAAGAGTTTTATCCATAACATTTTGAAATGATGGCAAGTATTGATCATGTTGATCATATAGAGGTCTCAGAAACTCTCATATGTAACATGACACAAATGGCATTATAGAGTTAGCTAAATGAATGGTTACAGCTTATATCAGAAAGGCCTTAAAAATGCAAACATTCCCGTTCCTTAGGCATGACTGTTGGCCACTTCAGGCCCCGATTAAGACCAGCCTCCTTGTCAGTCATATAAAATGATCAGATGCAAGTTTAATGATAAATAAATAATGATTAATATATTTGTATCATAGTATCAAGCCGGCCTTTAATCGTTAATAGGATGATACCAATGTAAAAGTCTGTTTCCTCCTAGATATTCCAGCTGTAAGTGGTATTATTGCAAAGTCCATGCAAAGGCGAAAGGCGCAGTACATCAAAGCTGCCAACACTCTGCTAACACAATAACTAGCATGAATTTCAAAATAAAAGATAGCACTGATAATTTAAAGTATTGGTCATTTGTTTCTTATAAACACCACTGCACCATCGGACAAGGCTAAGACTAACCTATTTATTTGACAGTAATATTTAAGCTATGTTTGAATTTAAACAGTCTGACTGAAGGCTTGAGGTGTTTGTTTAGTATAACAGGATGTGGCAGCTTTAGTTCATTATTGCACAGAAGAGCCTCCTATTATAATATCTGATCTGGCTGGGGAGCAAGACCAATGTTGGCTAGAAGCGTGATCCAGGTGCAGAAGGCTGCGAGCTACAAAAGTGAAATGAAAAAGAAAAAAAGTAGCTGCCGGGAGGTTTTTGTATTGAGAAACAATGACATATAGCACCGTGTGACTAGCAGCACAGAAATACACTGCACTGCTGTTCGGGTTGAGTCCTTTAATTGTTAACGTGCAGGTCTCGCCTTTAGTTGACCGCCCAGTCATCATCACATTTACTCCAGTCTCTGGATATCCTTTATCTACATTCATGTATCCCAGGAGCTGCAGCTCGTGATTCCTTAATTGCTTGTACCAAAAGATTCGAGTATAGTCCTGAATATGATGGATACACTGGATTTTGGCAACTGTTTCTTCAGATGTGTAAAAAGATTCAGCAGGAGTCTGGTGGACTTTGTCACTGTTAGAAGACCCTGTTGATACAAATATGTCTGCATTAAGGAGACTAATGAAAAACAATTATGTAGTAAGAGAATATATTAATTATACAATTAATGAGCAACTGAAATAAAAACAAAAGAAACAATAATATTTACCTGAAACCAGTATAAGTCTAAAGATTACACACAAGAAGATGATCATGATGCAGTGTTTACTGAGTCTCAGTCTATTTAATAGTGAGCTTCTGCCTTACTGTAGGCTGGTATGCTGATTACTGTATTTCTACCTCAGAGGAAACCCTCCCATTATGGAAGCATACACAACCTTTAAAGGTGGGTTGCATCTCATCACTTCCTCTTTTAACATTAAAGCCAACTGCTCGTGCACTCTGGACCAAAATGTGCGAGAAGAAGCAAAAAAACCACACAAAGTCACCTGTTTCATAAAGCTCGCCTTTTACCCTAGGTAGTGTTATAAGCTGTAGATGTAAAAGCTTAAACGTCTCACACGAGGCCAGCATTTTCATACCTACACAGTTTTCTTCTTTTCTCTGATACTACTAATTTGATAGTATTAATATACTGTTCAGCTTTTGTGTATTTGGATAATTAAACAACAGATAAGGCTTACTTAAAGTACACTATACTTGAGGATTGCAGTCATGACTGTGCTCATGTTAAACTGCAGACATATTGAATGTTGAGGATGCTTCTTATACCAGGATGTGGTCGCTTGAATGCTGCATTCCTGTTCATAATGAATTTTTTATGATAATATGTGATCTGCGTTAGAGGACAAATGAGTTCTGGTTTAAAGTGTTATACAGATATATGGGGCTGTCAGCTGCAAAACTGAATTTGTTAGTAAGGGGTAAAGAAAATGCTGCAAATGTTTTTTTTTTCTATAATAAGACATGACAGCAACAAATATTGCGTCGCTTCTCATGTTCAGTTTTATAGTCTGTGCAACGATTTACTGCCACAGGAAATGTTACAGGTGCACAGGGCTGTGAACTCTGAGAAGAAGAGATGAAAACTGGTGATTGGGAGTTTATGTATTGGGGAGCAGTGATACATAGCACTGTGAGTAGCAGCACAGAAGTAAACTGCACCGCTGTTCACAATGAGTCCTTTAATTGTTAGAGTGCAGGTATTGCCTTGAATTGCACTCCCATTTATTTGCACATTGGCTCCAGTCTCTGGATATCCATCATTTACATTCATGTATCCCAGGAACTGCATCTGATCGTTCCTCGGTTGCTTGTACCAGAGGATTTTATCATAGTGCTGAACGCCGTGAGAGCAGCTGATTTTAGCTGTTTCTTCAGCTCTGTGGTATATTTCAGCAGGACTCTGTTGGACTTGGTTATGGAGAGAAGAACCTGTAAGATGGTTTATACAAAAAATATATTCAGGACAGGAGTTTATGAAAAGAACATAAGAACAACTATTTTTTTATTACATAAAATAGATTTGTTCAATCACTGGTACTCATAAACACATGATCTGTGTGGTACATTAGCTACAAAAAGCTGACATTCTAGGAACAATTGAGACTTTATTACCTGAAACCAGAATAACTGTAAAGCTTAGATAGAAAAAAATGATCATGATGCTGCGTTTTCTGACCAGACTAAACATCAGTCTGTATACTTTTTCCACAACAGCGTATAGTGATCATTTCCATCTCCTTATAGCCCCTCCCATCAGGGAAGCAACACAACCTTTCAAGATTGTTTGTGTATCTTAGTACTTCCTCCTCTTCTTGACACCAGCTAATCAACTACCACTACACACCACTGTTTGGTTATTTAGAATTATGCATAACAAGATAACATTGTGGGTAAAAAGGACTGTTTAAACTCCAAACCAATCATATTTCTCGGGAGCTGAACAACTGCTTTTCAGGTTGAGTCCTTCAATTGTTAACGTGCAGGTCTTGAATTTATTTGCATTTCCATTCATCTTGACATCAACTTCAGCTTCTGGAATTCACGACTTCCTAATATACATTAAAGAAACTTAGTCTGGTTGAAATTTAGTTACTTGGACATGAACCTGTGAGAAATGACAAAACCCCCCCCCCAATTTTTTAAAAATCACAATAATAACGGAAACACGACTCAGTGCAAGGCTGGGCTGTTAAGAGGAGTTTGAGTTCATTATCATTGTTTAAAAAAATGTATCTTATAAACTCTTATATGAGCATGAACAGTAGATTTTTGAGCAGCAAGAGCAGCCTCGTTTGCATCAACGAAAACAAAACAGTAAAACAATAAAGAAATGTTCATCTGAAACCTGGATACCCCCAAAGATTATGCACAATAAAATGTTATTTATGTTGTGAGAGCTTATTGAAGTGAGAATCAATTGTGTTTCCATCTTTTTACGTGCTGATTATATCGACCTCTGAAAAAAATCCTTTGATTAAAGAAACAGACACAAATTCAAAGTATTTCAACTATTTTTTCTAACTTAATTACTTCATTTCAAGGTAATCGGTCACAAATTCAACTCAACAAGTTGATAATGACATGTGTGAGAATTTGTAACATCATACTGTTCTTGCTGAAATCAGACACTGCACATATTTTGAATACTAGAGGTTGATTTGCATCACAGGATGTGGTAGTTCAAATATTGCCTTGCTGCTCATGAGGAACATTCTGTTGTGATATCTGATCTTTGTGAGACCAAGATTGGTTATAATCGCTGATTCCAGGTGTGAGGGGTTGTAAAAAACTTTGTTTCGGTAGGTTTTTGTATGGAGGTGGAGTGATTTGCACCACTGTGGAAACTAGCTGCACAGAAATACACGCCACTGCTGCTCAGTTTGATATCCTTAATTGTTAATGTGCAGTTCTCGCCAGTTTTTGCACTTCCGTTCATCATCACATTTACTCCAGTCTCTGGGTTGTCGTCGTTTAAATACATGAATCCCAGAAACTGTAGCTGTTTCTTTGACTGCTTGTACCAGAGGACTCGGTTATAGTTTGGAATACTGTGTGAGCAGTAGATTTTAGCATCCTCTCCTTTTGTGTAAATGTTAGCTGGAGTCTGGTGGACTTGGTCACTGGAAGAGGAACCTGCTGAACAGACATCAATCAAAAGTAAGCCACAACATACATACAAATACACTGACATACATTATAATAATAGTGCAGTTTCTTATTGAAATGCAGTGAATATATTCTTTGTATTACCTGAAAATAAAATACAGTTAAAATGAATGCTCAGAAGTAGAATTATCATGATGCTGTGAAAGATGTTCTCAGTTGTGCTGAGAAAACAAACTCAGGCAAACCATCATTCAGCAGGTGGAGTCTTATTATATCCTCAGCTTATATCATAGCTGTGTCAGCCATGACGACACATTCAGTCTACCGGTTCAGTATAAAAGTCAAAGATAGACTGCCAGCTTATGATAGGAAGTGTTACAGGTTCAAAGAAGCTGCAAGGTGTGAGGAGAGCTGAAATTGGTTATTTGGGAGATTTAAGTTAAGTGGAGCAACCTCGTTGTTTGTAAAAGTGACAGTAATAACAATTTATACCTGAAATCAATAGAACTTTAAAGGCTACAGGAAGATGATGACACTGATGACACTTTTTTATCTCTTTATAGTTTGTAGATGTTACACTTATGAACAAAATGTGCATTTGTTTTAGACTTCTTTCAACAAAGTGTTGTTGCTTGCACTTTAATTACGTCATCTGTTGTTTTTCAGTTCTTTTTTTCTTGTTTAGTGACAAGTTCAGTGTCTTAGGTGAAAATCCAAAGGACAGTTAGATGGGTGATTATCACTGAGAGAAGATCAGTGCATTTATGTATCTGCATTTGTAAAACTTCAGTAAATCAACATCTTCTGAGCATGGCTTCATTTTTAGCAGACTTTTCTTTTCTTTAAGAGCAGCGTTAAAATCCAGCAGTGATACTGACTCTCTGATAAGGATACGTGGATGAGGATGGATGGAACAGCACTGGGACAGTATTTTCAGAGTTACACAATAAAAGTTACAAAGTTTAGAGAAATTTCTAATTGTTTTTATTAGATAGTAGAAAACTATCTTTATTAATTAGATTAAACTACAATAACGTAGAGCTCGTGTTGAAATCACACACTGCAGATATTGTTATCATCGGAGGCTGCTTTTTTCTTTTTTTTAAAGAGATGTGACTTAAATGCTGCATTGCCGCTCACAGGAAACCTTTGATCATAATATCTGATCCAGGTGCAAGGGGCCGTGAACTGTAATACAGTTCAAAATATACACAAAGAAATTGTGTTTATTAGGTTTTTGCATTGAGGTGTAGTGATGTGCAGCACTGTGGAAACTAGCAGCACAGAAGTACACGCCACTGCTGCTCAGTTTAATATCCTTAATTGTTAATGTGCAGTTCTCGCCTTTATTTGCATTCCCTTCCATCGCCACATTCACTCCAGTTTCCGGATAACCTGTGTCAATATTCATGTATCCCAGATATTGTAGCTGTTTCTTTGACTGCTTGTACCAGAGGATTTTGTTATAGCTTTGAATGCCGTGTGAGCAGTAGACTTTAACATCTTCTCCTTTTGTGTAAATGTTAGCTGGAGTCTGGTGGACTTGGTCACTTGAAGAACCTGTTAGACAGACATCAACCAAAGAAAAGACACAAAATAGAAAAATAATAAGAATGTGTTATAAAATGCAGCTTAAATACAGTTATAATGGTAGCTGTGGATAATAGTGTTCTAAAGTGTATTGAATACACTCATAAAATTACCTGAAACTAGAATATTGTTAAAATAGATGCTCAGGAGTAGAACAATCATGATTCCTTGATGCTCTCACTTCTGCTCCTTTGTGCAAAAACATTCTCACGAACAAACCATCATTTAGCAGGTGGCGTCTCAGCATCCGTATCTTATTATCATAATCATCATAGTTTCAGTCACTACCACCAATTTACATTCCTGGCTCAGTGTAAATGTTTGAGCAAAGATATGCTGCCACCTAATGAGAGGAAATGTTACAGGTGCACTGGGCCGAAATGTTGTGATTGTGAACAGTTAACAAGAGCAAAGTGCTTTTGTGTAAACGTGAGAAGAAAATGATCATGAGATTGTGTTTTCTTGCTGATCTAAATATCAATGTACTTGATATTGTGTTACTATCCTACTGTATGTTATTATGCTCATTATTTCTCTCTCCCATTAAGTAAACAGACCCAACCTTTTAAGGTGATTGGAGCTACACAGAATGACCTCTATCTTAAAGTTTTCCTTTTTATTTTGAAGGTATTTACCTTAGTTTTGTACATTTTGTCCATAACAGTACCGCCTACTGCAGCTGCTCACACTCTAACTACTCGATCACTTCATTTTAATCAGTGTAATTAAAAGAATCTCAAAATTAATTCTTAGTTATTGGTAAAAGAAAAAATTAATTAACTTATATATCCAGATGTTTAAAGAACATTTTTCAGTATAGAAACTACTTTAACTACATTATTTACAGCCCACTAAAGAACAACTGAGTAACAACTCTAAATATATGTAAATATTTGAGTACTCAGCATGCTGAAATCAAACACTGCTGATATATTTTGAATATTTGAGGTGCTTTTGATTAAAGGATGTGGCAGTTTAAATGTTGTATTGCTGCTCACAGGGAACTTTCTATTATGATATCTGATTTTTGTGAGACCAACATTGGTTATAATGGTGGATACCAGGTGTAAGAAGCTGTGTGCTGTAATCCAGATATTTAAAAACTGAGATAGGTTTTTGTATGGCGGTGTAGTGGTGTGCAGCAATGTGGAAACTAGCTGCACAGAAATAAACACCACTGCTGCTCGCTTTGATATCCTTAATCGTTAATGTGCAGTTCTTTCCTTGATCTGCATTCCCATCCATCTCCACATTCACTCCAGTCTCTGGATAACCTGTGCCAATATTCATGTAGCCGAGATATTGTAGCTGTTTCTTTGACTGCTTGTACCAGAGGACTCGGTTATAGTTTGGAATACTGTGTGAGCAGTAGATTTTAGCATCCTCTCTTTTTGTGTAAATGTTAGCTGGAGTCTGGTGGACTTGGTCACTGGAAGAGGAACCTGCTGAACAGACATCAAATAAAAATAAGACACAACATCTTATGTAAAATATAAACTCCAGCTATATAGCTATAATTGTAGCACTGTATAATGCTGTATATATACTGAACATATTCATAGCCTTACCTGAAACTAGAATATTATTCAAATAGATGCTTAGGAGCAGAATAAGCATGATGCTTAGCGATGAACGACGTTCTCAGTTGTCTTGATCATTTCCAGTCTTCTGTCTGAGTGAACTTTCATAAGAGGAAACCATCATTCATGGGGTGGAGTCTCAGTAAATCCTCAGGTTATTATTAGAATAATTCACACTAGTATAGTAAAAGTCTGACTAGCGATATACTACCTCCTTCTGAGAGGAAGTGTCACAGGTGCAAGGGGCAGTGGTGTGCATAAGCATGATCAAGACCAGCGTCATTCCCTATAAAATTGACAAGTAAAAGAAAAAAGCAAAAAAAGTAAATATATAAAGGTTTCAACTTTTCATAACTTACAACAACAACAACAACAACAACAGAAGAACACACTGTTGTTCTTCTGTTAAAACAGGAAATTGAGGCTACTATTTATGGAGAACAGAAGATTGGAAAACGTTGCCTAGTCTGATGAGTGAGATTCAGATGACAGTCAGAAAAGATGTGTAAACAACAATTATGGATCCACTCTGTCTCGTATTAACATTTCAGACAGTGGTGGTGGATAGTTTGTGCGTCATATGATATGTGTGAGAATTAGTGTCATCATTATACTATGTTCAAATGAGATACTGCAGATAGTTTTGGTATTGTAGGTTTCTTTATATAACAGGATGTGACACTTTTAAAAGTTCTGTTATAATATCTGATCTTTGTTGGTTATAATGTCTGATTCTAGGTGTAAGGTTGCAAGCTGCCGAACAGAATTTTTTTTTAATGTCTTTGAGCTTATTAATCGTTAATGTGCAGTTCTTGTGCTGTCTTGCATCCCCATCCATCGTCACATTCACTCCAGGCCAGTGAATCATGTTACTTTATTTCTGAGGCTCTGAAGTGACCATCCAACTCAGCAATATATGTGAACTTTTGTGTCATCACAGTGATCATGTTGAAATCAAACACTACAAATATTTTAAATATATATTAATGTATGTAGATATATAGAGGTTGCTTTTTAAAAAAAGGATGTGGCAGCTTAAATGCTACATTTCTGCTTATAGCGAGCCTTCTGTATCTGATCTTTGTGAGACCACATTCATGATAATGGCTGATTCCAGGTGTAAGGTGCTGCAAGCTGCAATACAGATATTTAAAAAAAAAAACCCAACAACTTTGGTTTTTGTATTAAGGTGCACTGATGTGCAGCACTGTGGTAACTAGCAGCACAGAAGTACACTCCACTGCTGCTCGCTTTGAGATCCTTAATTGTTAATGTGCAGTTCTGATCTTTTTCAGCACCCCCATCGAGCATCACATTCACTCCAGCTTCTGGATAGCTTTTATCATAATACATGTATCCAAGCAGTTGTAGTTGTGTGTCTGACTGCTTGTACCAGAGGATTTGGTAATAGTTTTGAATACTGTGTGAGCAGAAGATGTTAGCATCTCCTCCTTTTGTGTAAATGTTAGCTGGAGTCTGGTGGACTTGATCACTTAAAGATGAACCTGCTGAACAGACAACAAACAAAATTAAAACACAATATATAAAAACAACATTGTAAAATTCAGCTTAATTATTTTTATACCCCTTACCTGAAGCCAGTATACAGTTAAAAAAGACGCTTAGGAGTAAAAGGATCATGATTCTTTGCTAAAGATATTTCTAGGTTTGCTGATAATTTCTCTTTTATGAATAGATTTCTTATAAGCAAACATCACTTAGCGTGTGGAGTCCTACAACATCTTCAGCCTATTATTAAAATCATCACTGTTTCACTCACCACTGCAAATTCACTACTGGTTCAGTGCAAATATCTGAGCAAATATATACTGCCACCTTAAGACAGGAAGTTTCATGGCTGCATGGGGCTGTGAGCTGTAAGAAGTGAACAGTCAACAACAGCAACCTTATCTTTAGTAAAAACGACAAGAAGATGATCGTGATGTTTAAGTATTGTTGATACTAAATCTATTTGTTAAAGATGTTTTCTTCATTACCAGAGTTAGTATATAATTGTAAGTTTCTTTCTTTGAAAGTTCATAACAATTTTTGTTCATCACCCTTTGATGGTAGACTATTGAAGCTTATCTGTATAACTCTATATATTTAGAAAATTACTTTGACTGAATTGTTAATATTTGATAGTATAAAGTTTAATTCTTGTGCAACGAAATAAGTGAACAAAATTCAAGGTTACTGGAAACCTGCTTTTTAAATCCAATACTTCATTTTTGTCATGCTAGGCCTTTGAAGGCTGTTTTTCTATTATTTTTCTTTAACCATTTTGCTGTTAGTCTCAGGTGAAGTTGCTGGGCTGGCTCCTTGTGCAGGGCCGTTTCCCTGTGGTTCCATCCTTCCTTCACATGCCTTATATTTTTCAGTCAAGTGCAAGGTAGATCAAGGCTGCATCACTTCCTTTCCCAACAGTTGTTGTCATTATCATGAGCATTATGTTCAGTTACATGTTGTTTGAAATCGCCTCCTTGTATCCCTTAGTTACCTGCTCTCATCTGTCTTGGAAATCTTTCTGCCTTGGAAACATACTCGCCTGCTGCTTGTGGAAATCTCCAGTCAAGCTTGCCCACCTCACCTGATCGCCTGATCTCTCAAAGGAAGAAGTCACCTGCTCACCAGCCTGCCCACTCTCTGCCTCCAGCTCTCACTAACTTTTGGTTTGTTACCAGCCATGCACTGTATCATACAGTAGCACTGGTACATTGATGGCATTACTTGAAATGAGAATGCATTAAAATGAATGATTAGCAGAAGAATGATCATAATGCCTTGTTTTAAAATATGTTCTCAGTTGTGTTGATCATGTTATATACTCAGCTTAGTTGTGTAATCATCACTGTGTCAACCATGATCATGCATTACTGGGTTAGTGTAAAAGTCAAAGACATACTGCCACCTTATGACAGGAAGTGCTAAAGGTGCACAGGTCTCACAACCTGTGAGAAGAAGAAATTAAAATGTTGATGTTCGGGAAGGTTGTGTATTGATGAGTAGTAATATGAATCACCGTGTAGCACAGGAGTAAAATTCACAGCTTTTCACAATTAATTTTTCAGTTGATAATGGAAGCTCTGTCTGATATTTACACTTTAACAAACTGTTACAGTGTAGGTTGGCAACGACATCGTTCTGTCAATACATATTTGGACAGTGACAAAATCTTTATCATTTTGAGTGTGTGAACCAACAGCTAAATGTAGAATTGCTGCTCTTAAGAAACCACCTATTATAATATCTGATCTTTCCGTAACCAACTTTGGTTATACTGGCAGATTCCAGGTGTGTGGGCCATGAGCTGTAAAACAGATATAAAAGAAATGTGTTTGGGAGGTTTTTGTATAGAGGTCTAGTGATGTGCACCACTGTGGTATCTAGCAGCACAGAAGTACACTCCACTGCTGCTCGCTTTGAGATCCTTAATCGTTAATGTGCAGTTCTCATTTTTCTTTGCACCCCCATCCATCGCCACATTCACTCCAGTCTCCAGAAAACCTTTGCCTATGTACATGTATCCGAGCAACTGCAATTGTTTCTTTGACTGCTTGTACCAGAGGATTTGGTCATAGCTTTGAATACTGTGGGAGCAGTAGATTTTAACGTCTTCTTCTTTTGTGTAAATATTAGCTGGAGTCTGGTGGACTTGGTCACTTAAAGAGGAACCTGCTGAACATAATTTAAAAATGATTCAAAACATATAATAAGAAAAAGGATATTATAAAATACAATTTAAATACACTAATGATACTGGCACTATATAATACTATTCTAAAATGCAATTTAAATATTAATGGTATTACCTGAAATTAGAATAAATTCAAAATAAATAAATAGGAGTAGAATTATCATGATGTCTTGCTATGAAAGGTGTTCTCAGTTGTGCTGATCATTTCCAACTCTCTGATGAAGAAACTGTCATTTAGTGGGAGGAGTCTTAAACAAATCCACACTACTGGTTCAGTGTAAAAGTCAAAGTTAGACTGGCATCATACGCCAAGAAGTGTTTCAGGCACTACAAGCTGGAAGCTGTGAGAATCAATAGATGAAAATTGGTCACTGATAGTTAGTGCTTTCCCCTTTTAAGAAACCAATACCGTGTTAATGTGAATTAACCCTTTCACGCATAGTGGCCATTACAGTGGACAGCTATTCAAAGGCAGTTTTCTTGTATTTGTGTCAGTGTTGATGGGATACTTGCACATACACTGTTATGTGTAGGAGGATTTGGTAATAGTTTTGAAATACTGTGTGAGCAGTACATTTTAGCTTCTTCTTCTTTTGTGTAAATATTAGCTGGAGTCTGGTGGACTTGATCACCGAAAGAGGAACCTGCTGAAAATAGATCATTCAAAATTAAGAAACAATACATAAGAATCATAAAATGCAGCCTAAAGTTATGTCAGTAACATTGTATAGTACTGTTCTAAAATATATTGAACATATTCATGCTATTACCTGAAACAGCAGGTGGAGTTTTATTATGCCCTGTGTTTACTATCATAAACATCACTGTGTCAATAGCTACTACAGATGCACACTCTTTGCTCAGTATACAAATCTGAGCAAGGATATATACTGCCACCTTATGAGAGGAAATGTTAAAGGTGCAAGGGGTGTGAGCAGGCAAGAAAACTATCATTTGTTGTGTTTTCTGACTGAATGAACTTAAATGTACTTGCTACTATGTTTTCATCTTAATCTATGCTGGTATCTACCTATTTGTTGAAGCTGGTAAGCAGTGCAATGTTTATTGCCAATATTTATTTAGCCATACAATATGACCAGCAAAATAATGAACAAAAGTAATAACACAATTTCATTTCACAAAAACCTTAATTGTAAACCACCATAACACTTTCAACATAGTGCTTACTGAGAGAAATATCGTATTACCCATTTGGTCTACTAGATGATGATAATAGAAAAACAGGATCTTTTTGAACACATGAAAAAAATATTTCAAGTTACAGTAAACTTAAGAAAATGTCACAGACTCAACTCAGTAAGGTGAAAATGATACATGTGGGGAGGTTGTGTCACTGCTTTTAATAACAGGACATGACAGCTTAAATGTTGCTTTGCTGCTCATGAGGAACCTTCTGTTATAATATCTGATATTTGTGAGACCAACATTGGTTATTATGGCTGACTCCAGGTGTGAGCTTCAATACAGATATTATATAATGTGTTTGATAGGTTTTTGTATTGAGGTGCAGCGAAATGCTGCATTGTGGTAACTAGCAGCACAGAAGTACACTCCACTACTGCTCACTTTGAGATCCTTGATTGTTAATGTGCAGTTCTCTTTTTCATTTGCACCCCCGTCCATCATCACATTCACTCCTGTTTCTGGAGTACCCTTGTCATAAAGCATATATCCGAGAAATTGTAGCTGTTTTTCTGACTGCTTGTACCAGAGGATTTGGTAATAGCCTGAAATACTGTGTGAGCAGTAGATTTTAGCTTCTTCTTCTTTTGTGTAAATATTAGCTGGAGTCTGGTGGACTTGATCACTGAAAGACGAAGCTGCTGAAAAGACACAAACCAGTAAGTAATACACATTATATTAGAATTATAAAATGCAGCTTGAAGCTGTGTCAGTAACATTGTATAATACTGTTCTCAAATGCATTGAACATATTCATGGTATTACCTGAAACTAGGATGTTAGGAAAAATGCTGAGGAGTAGAATGATCATATTGACTGGATAATCTCACTTGTGCCAATTATTTCTTTTCAATGAAGAAACCTTCTCATGCGCAAACTGTCATTCAGCAGGTGGAGTCTAATTATATCCCAATCTTATTATCATAAACATCACCGCATCAATAACTATTACAAATCCTCCTGGTTCAGTATACAATTCTGAGCAAGGATATATACTGCCACCTCATGAGAGAAAGTGTTAAAGATGTAAGGGGGTGTGTGCAGGCAAGAAAATGATCATGATGTTGTGTTTTCTGACTGAATGACGATCAATCTACTTGTCATTGTGTTTCCATCTTAATCTATGCTGATATTTAACTATTGTTAAAACTGTTCTTTTACCAACGGTAGTGTTATTTAAGTTGTAAAAAAAGCTTAAGGTCATTAAAGGGCAAGTCCAGCACTGAGCTGCTAGCTATACAATATAATCAGCAAATTTACATTTTACAAACTACCATAACACCTTCATTATAGAGTGTTTATTGAGCGAAATATCTTATTTATTTGGTTGTATTAGATAACAGAAAAATAAAATTCACTTTCAATCGGATATTAGAATTCTAAGCTACAGTAAACTTAAAAAAAAAGTCATAGACTCAACTCAGCAAGGTGAAAATGATACATGTGGGGAAGTTATATCATTGCTTTCTATAACATAATGTAGCAGCTTAAATGCTACTTTGCTGCTCACTGGGAAACTTGTATTATAATATCTGATATTTGTGAGACCAACATTGGTTATAATGGCTGACTCCAGGTGTGAGAGGCTGTGAGCTACAATACAGATATCAAAAAATGTGTTTGATAGGTTTTTGCATTGAGGTGCAGTGAAATGCTGCATTGTGGTAACTAGCAGCACAGAAGTACACTCCACTGCTGCTCTCTTTGAGATCCTTAATCGTTAATGTGCAGTTCTCTTTTTCATTTGCACCCCCGTCCATCATCACATTCACTCCTGTTTCTGGAGTACCTGTGCCAAAACGCAGGTATCCAAGCAATTGTAGCTTTTTCTCTGACTGCTTGTACCAGAGGATTTGGTTATAGTTTTGAATACTGTGTGAGCAGGAGATTTTAGCTTCTTCTCCTTTTGTGTAAATATTAGCTGGAGTCTGGTGGACTTGAACACTTGAAGACGAAGCTGCTGAAAAGACATCAAGTAAAAGTAACACACATTGTGTAAGAATCATAAAATGCAGCCTAAAGTTATGTCAGTAACACTGTATAATACTGTTCTAAAATATATTGAACATATTCATGGTATTACCTGAAACTAGGACGTTAAGATAGATGCTGAGGAGTAGAATGATCATATTGACTGAATAATCTCACTTGTGCCAATTATTTCTTTTGAATGAATAAACTTTCTCATGGGCAAACTGTCATTCAGCAGGTGGAGTTATATCCCAATCTTATTATCATAAACATCACCGTGTCTGTAACTATTACAAATAAACACTCCTGGTTCGGTATAAAATTCTGAGCAAGGATATATACTGCCACCTCATGAGAGGAAATGTAAAAGGTGCAAGGGGGTGTGTGCAGGCAAGAAAATGATCATGATGTGATGCCAGTTTAGCTCAGTGGATAAGCAGGCAACCAGATGCTGCATGGCCAGAGAGCAGCAGCCTGGGTCGGTGTCTGACCTGTGGGCCTTTTCCTGCTTGATTTCCCCCTCTTTCTCTCCCTGTGTCATGGTCTTGGGTCATTTGACCCAGTGTTTTGTGTATATTATTATTATTAGTATTCTACTCTCGGTCAGTATCGTGTCTCTGAGTTCTGTCAGTGTATATTTCCTGTTTTACTTTGAAGGTCTGTGTCTCTTGTCTCCTCATGTTAATTAGGATCAGCTGTGCCTCCCTCCTGTTTGCCTTTCCTTGTCCCTCTGTGTGTGTATTTATAGTGTGGGGTTGCCTTTGCTAGTTGTCGGTCCGTCTGCATTTCTTGGTGTTCCTCTGCGTCTCTCTGCTTCTCATGCCCCGCGTTTCCTGGTCACCCTGTTTTCTCACTACGTGTCATCCCGGGTTTCTCCCTGCTATATGTTCAGGTTTGTTTTGCTAGCTGTCCCAGATCAGGTTATTTCTTAGTTCTGCCCTCGCCATCCTCGTTTTTGTTTGTATTCACTCTTTGTAAATAAACGCTCACTCACATCAGCCACTCTTAATGGTATGTACCTATTGTTAAAGCTGGTCTTTTACTAAAGGAAGTGTTATTTAAGCTATAAAAGAGCTTAAGGTTGTTTAAAGTACACCACTGAGCCGGTATTTATGTAGCTAAACAATATGAACATCAAATTTACAGTTTCCTTTTCTTTGAAAGTTAATAACACAGTTTCTTTTCACAAAAACCTTTAATGGTAAACTACACAATGCCATCATCATAGAGTGTATTGAGATAAATGTTGTTATCGTTAATTTGGTTGTATTAGATTACAGAAAAAATAAGTCTTTTTTTATTGTATATTAAAAAATATTAACTTAAACAGTAAACTTAGAAAAGTGTCACATAGACTCAACTCAGCAAGGTGAAAATGATGCATGTGGGGAAGTTATGTCATTGCTTTTTATAACATGATGTAGCAGGTTAAATGCTACTTTGCTGCTCACTGGGAAACTTGTATTATAATATCTGATATTTGTGAGACCAACATTGGTTATAATGGCTGACTCCAGGTGTGAGAGGCTGTG
>VOQK01036951.1:421-10467 GCA_015052645.1 Benitochromis conjunctus
CGTGTTCTCTGTCAAACTCACATCTCTTCTTCCGTTTCTGCCCCAATCTCCCCCACTTTCCACTCTCTCTCTCTCTCTCTCCCTCCCTCTCTCTCTCCCTCCCTCTCTCTCTCTCTCTCTCTCTCTCTCGAACAAAATACTGTTTGCAGACTTGCATACTTCAAACACAGGTCAAGGTTAGTTAATTCAATTTTTTTTTTGGTGGGGGGTTCTGGTTCGATGCAGCTTCTCAGTATAATTTTGAAAGGATGATCTGGAGACACTCCTGTAGTGCTCTTTTCATCTATCAGGCACCCTTACATCACTCGGTCTGTTCCTGCTAATGAGCTCAGCAGGCAGCTCAGTGCAGGAACACATCCCTAGAAACAGCACAGGAGTGATGGGAGCAAGGTGGCTACCGCTGGCCTGCTTGACATTTATGTACAGTGATGGGGGTTGAGCACCAGATGAGATTTCATCTGCCTAACGATAAAAGAGGAAGAACTGCCCGCACTAGCACGATAACGCTGGTGGCGAAGTCGAAAATGCACGTTTAATTCTCACTTATCAGATGATTTGAAAAGTTAGGGTGAGATGTGTTCGTGTAGTTAAAAATAAATAAATAAATAAAGATGGAAGATGTTTGTGTACTAAATGTACTATCTGAAGATGAATGTGCCAACAAGGGAATCGGGAAAGAATATCTGTCTTTGAGTTATAGAAGAGGGCATGTGTGTCATGCACACTGCTTCTCGAACTGACTGAGTCCTAAACAGCGGGTGAGTGCTGTAAGTGTCTCTTTGACCTACGCTTTTTTTAAGGACTGGGGGACAAAAGACACAAGGCGATAGAAAGTGATGGATGCCGGGCAGGGCGCTCTGACCCGTGTCAGATGCTAATTTTCAGAGTTGAGCGAAACATCACAACAGGGAGTTCAGATTAACTAGAGATTTGGTAACTGTTTTACTTTCTCGATCCTTGTGGCCAGAAAATGTAAATCAGTGGAGCAGAAATGGAAGGAGAACGAGTGAAAGAACGGCGGAGCTGAGACTCTGAGCTCCGGCGCTTCTCATGTTTTAGGAAATTTGTAAAACCAACAAGATTGGGGTGGAAGGGCCACTGTGTCTCTGACCTGCTGTAATAGTTAACCTAACTAAATGTCATTTTTAAATCTTTAATAGAGGAATTGTCTCTGCAATTTCTCTTTTTTACTGTGACACATCAGGATGGATAGAGGAAGTGTAAAATTTTGCAAAAGGCTGATTCTTCTTCTCGTGGCCAATTGAATGTAAAGAACAGAGAGGGACTGCTGTCTGGCTTACAGCAGTGAACGTGTTACTTCTGTGTGTGAGGGGCGACATCCGAATGATGTCGCCCCTCAGAATAAAAAACCCTCCACATCAGTGGAGTGGTGTAAGAGTAGAGGAAGTCTAAACACGAGGCAAAGTCTCTTCTTTTCAAGCTGTTACAGCATCACCTGCTGTGTGATCTGCGAGTCCTTGAGCTCCTGTACAGATCATATCATTGAAATGATATTTTTACTCAGTTCTTCACACTAGTTGTAATGGTTGTGAGAGCTGTGTGGCTTGACGAGCATATCGATGCAAAAGCATGGCGAGTGGCAGCCATCGTGATGTCACCATTCGTAAGGGTAACCATGATGAGCATAGACCAGACTTGTCAGTGCCAACGATGGCACTTTGCACTTAAAACTTTGAGAGATTTTGTTATAGCATCTTTACTTGTCTAACTCAAACTGCTGAAACATTATCTCCAGTATGTGCGGAAATGGCAGCCAACAGCCAGTCAAAACCGGTGTCAAAACCGGTGTCAAAACCAGCCAGTATGCCCAGAGTTGGCGTCAGAAGGCGGGATCCAAGTGGCGGAGACGATTGGGCACATTTCGAGTGTCTGTGTGGATTTGCATGTGTGTTGTTATGATTGGTTTGGTAGGATTTGGTTTAAATAAGTTAAGCAATTTTAAAATATGGTTTTTATTTATAAATGTAGTTTTCCATGTAAAATATCTCTATCCAGTCCACAAAAAAATCCACCATAGCTGAATTCTGCAGTACTCAGCAATCCTTGGTGTGATCAGAGGGGTATTTTATGAAGAAGGATTCGTAGGCTACGAGCTATGTCGAACTTGAAGTCAGAGTTTTCAGTGTCACAAACATGATTCTCCCCTTACTGGGTTACTGGTGACCAGAAGCATCATGCTTTCACTAGTTATTTTACTTACAGCATGTTGTAAGGTTGATATAGATTCTGCTGGGAGAACATGTTTTTAGGTGCAAGTTGTTAAGCTGTAGCTTACTACTGCCTCGTTACTGCTGATAAGCCTGTTTACACTGCTGGAATTGCAGCTACTACACTGCACAGAACACACAGCAAGAATACGTGTTCAGTCAAGTTCACTTTGATCTGCCAACGAACTGAAGCAATTTTTGCGTCTCTTCTATTAGACTGTGGTACAGGAGCATTTAAGGTTTAAATGTGTCCACTTGAAAGTTTCAGACTAATGTGCATTAGTCACATTAGACATTAATAGCTCTGAGAGGGCACAGTGATAAAATAAATATATTCACTCAAATTAAAATGTCAATTTTACTGCTCTGTGCAGTCGATCACCAGATTAAGGATTTTCCTCAACATTGATCTCTTGTATTTGCAACAGTGTTGCGCTTGACTGTTAAATTTTTTTTTATGTTCTTTATAGATTTTTGTCACTGTTTTACTATGATCAGCCGACAATCTCTCTGATTGGAGCCGGTGGCACTCACAGGGATCATTTTGTGCAGGAGAAGAGTCATATGATTCTTGAAAGGGCGCTTTTATGTGGGCGCGCACAGAGCCTGAAGCGGAAAGCCCAGCTTAATAAAGAAAACTGATAACCACCATCGTGATACTCGTTATTTCCAGCTAGAGTTTTAGGTTTTGTTGAGTCAGCTAATGCAAAGAAAGCCTGGCTGTGTCAAATTTCCTTCATAGGATGCCCTTCAGGCCTTTACACATTCAGTGGGGAATTAATCTGAAGTCCCGCCTTCACGTTCCTTTTGAGTCTGAGTTATTTCTCATTTTCAAAATTCGAGGGCATGTTTTGATTTATTACATTGTGTCTTGTCTAATAGTATAATTAAAAAAGAGGGAAGGATTGGGGGTTGCAGCTGCGTGTGGGCTGTTAGCTGTAGCAAGGTAAACAATTGAGCATAGGGGTTGTCTCCTGACTGCTTTTTCCTTTAATGGAAAGTTACTACCAAGCCTGTGTTGTGGAAAAATCCTGCACACCCCTGAGATGATCCCTTCAGGGCCTCATCCTACCAAACTTTTACTGATTTAACATCTTCTTTCTGAGCACCTCCTCAGTTGTAAGTTTTACTCCCAGAGTCAAGGATTGTATTGATTGTACTCTGAGTCTTTTGCGATGTATCAGATTTTCAGTGCTAGATATCTGAGAGGATGGAGCCTGTTCACATCTCTAAGTTGTCATCTGCCACTTTTTTTTTTTCTTTTCTTTTCAGTGAAACACTGTGAACTCATTGGAAGTTTTCTCAGTGTTTATAAACTGCATTTAAATAATGGTGACGCTATGCACTGCAGGATTTCTGTCACTGTTATTAGAGATTGTTCATTTATTTTGTGACAAATATTTTGGTGACATTTTCAGATTAAAAATAATCGTAGTAATCCCTAAAAGGAAATTGTTCTGCGACAGTTGCTCAAATGTCAAATTTCTAAAACTGTACAGGATGAAAAATCACAAATAGCTGTTAGGTTTGCAGAGGAAAAGCTGGACTGACTGACAGTTTTTTTTAAACTATATTTGTGGTTAGGATCAGGTCATGTGCTTATCATAAACCCCAGCCACACAGGCCTGAAGAATGATCAGCGACCATCTCTGCATCCAGGGGTTGCTGGAGGTTGGTGGCTGTTATTAGGTGAAATGAGTCGCAAAGAGAATGCTGCAGTGACCCACAGGGGTTAAAAAATTACTCTTTACTCTGTTAAGTGTCTGTCTCTCTCTCTCTCTCTCTCTCTCTAACCTATTAATTCTTATACATATGCAAATAAAAGCTACATAACTCACTAAAGCAAACAATCTTAAGATATGAGAATTTCAAAATTTTAGGTCAGATGTGGTTCAGCTTAGGATAGGCAGTATTACAGTGTCTATGACAGCCAGCCCTCTTCAGTGTTGTTCTTTGTGTTTATTACTACAGCTATACTTCCACTTAACCCAGTGGTAAAGGTTGAATTCGTTTGCAGGATGTTGAAGATTCCTAGAGACCCGATACATCTTCACTGCGTGGGTGTGTGGCAGTCTAGAGAACACTGTTTGTTAGCATTGTCTTTATGTTTGATCTGTGACCTCTGATAAGCAAGCTCTCTCTTCTCTCCTCTCAGTTTTCCTCTTTGTGCGTGGCTCTGTGTGCGCAGTGGTCATGATACGTACCTGTGTAGATGCACCTGTTTATTGTGGACATTAGTCATTTGTTGTCCAGTATCCATAGCTACACCCGCTGCTTGTCTATCATCTTGTTTACCTTCTTCTCTGTGTTCCATCTAAATTACAGCACTGTGTGTGTGCATATCTCGATGTTTGGATTCCTGTGTGAACATGTTTGTAGGTCAACATGTGGTTTGAGGGTTGCTTTTTGTAGCAAAGATTAGGACAACTATCTTAAAATGTGAAACTTCCAAACACTATAAATTGTAGGCCTGCTAGAACAAAAGGAATACACAAACATACACTGACAAGCCTTTTATCAGATACACTGTGGGATGCTATCATGTCAGTATGAACCAGTATGCATCTCTGAGAAATGTTTCCAGGGTCTTGAATCTGAACCATGAAGAACGAACACAGTTCTGAAGGCAAAATGAGGTCCAACCCAATAGATATTATATTATATTATATTATATTATATTATATTTTGCTCTATACCAAAAGGAATAGTAACTATTGTCTGCTTCATGATTTAGCACTTTCTTTGCTAATTGGTTTTTTAGATGCATTGGTTGTATGTTGTTTGAATAACATAATATAAAAGACTCTAATAGAGTCTGCTTATTGCAGGGATTTAGCTTTTTCCACTTAAGAAGCTCAGATAAGCGTTGAATCTTACTTTTTAAACTCTTTAGACTTTGTTTTGTTCCAAAGTTGATTAATCTCAGGTCGGAAAAGTTTCCACGACTTCATTGATGAGTGGTTTTCACCTATGTTTGACCAATGAATAGAAGAACAAGGGGAATATTAGATGCCTACAAATGGTGCATTTTAAACACATTTTACATTAAAACAAATAATAGAAAGGTTTGCTCTTTTTCGTTCAAGTAGTTCTTTAAAAATCTACATACTGTTCTGATAAGCGGTTTGTTTCCCTTCAGAATCGCATTCAAGTTTCATGTCTGATGAACATGAGAGAGGAGATGGATCTTGGCAGAGGTGGATGAGAAAATATGATTGAATTTCTTTTAATAAATATTTGTTGGCTTGCCAGCATGGCTTTGAAAAGATTACGCCTTAAAGTCGCAGACAGTATAAAAGATGGATGTAGCGACTGTGGCATAACCTGTTGGTTTCTGAAGACCTTTATTCAAACCTCTTGCTGAGCGTTGCCACTGTTGTCCTCTTGGTTGCAAAGAAATGCATGTGACAGGGAAGGTGGATCTAGGTATGAAACCGTAGAGTCATTGGCTAAAGAGTTGGCAATCACAAGTGGTTATCCAATGAGCGTGCAGTTTCTACCAGAGATAATCCTCAATTTTTAATTTTGGATGTCGGCGTTGGAAGTGATGTCACTCCTGATTTGAGCATGTTCCTGTGGTAAAGTTCTACAGGATATCAATCCCCAGCAAGTGGTAGGTGACCACCCTCACCGCACAGCTGGTTGTGGTAGATGGCTACCTCTAGCTAGCAGCCTAGTTCTGCCAGCGGTTTCTTCCTGTTAAAAGTGAGTTTTTCCTTTCTGTTGTCACCAAGTGCTTGCTCAAAGGGGGCTGTTTGATTATCGGGGTTTTCTCTGTATTGCTGTAGGGTTTTTACCTGACAATATAATGTTCGTTGTGGCAACTGTTGTTGTGATTTGGGACTTTATAAATAAAATTGAATTGACTCACAGATATCGCCACCTGGTGGCCTTCAGATATAATACAGATCTTCAGGCCCTTCCACATTGTTTTTGCTTTTTTTGTTTTTTATTCTGACGCAGAGGCTGTGTACATGTTTTATAGTATCTATGGGAAGAAGAATTCTTTAGAAGAGTTTCAGTTTTCTTGTGATAGAATTTAAATTGATTGCTGTTAAGGTTCTAAAATCTAGATTGCTACAAACACATTTGAATATGTTTGACACACTTCAATAGAATCTTAGCTAAATACCATTGTAGAACTTTTTCCAGTCATAGATGTTTTTGCACAGTGAAGAAAAAAGTGATATTCTTCTTCATGTTGTCACCTTTTTCCTTTGCTGGACTTTGGTCTCTAGTTTTGTTTCGCCTTTTTCATGCTCAAGCTTTCATGGGTTTTTTCCAGCAGTTTTTGAGTTGCCTTGTACTAAGTGCCTTATAGGTAGTACAGATAACCTAAACAGAAGAGAGCCGTCCCTGCCAGTGTCCGCACATGAACTTTAAACAAACCCATTGAACCCACTTAATCCTCCCTTATTGGCTGAAGCACAGCCAGCTTTAGCCAATTGGATATCAGTGTGGCCTGGTGACATGTGATATCTCCCATGCTGCTTCTCAACCCTTCACCATATTAAGTGCCTGGACCTTGGTCATGAGAATATTGATTAAGCTTGAAAATCTTTACATTATTTGGTGGTGACAATAATATGGAAATAAGTACAATATTTGTACTTAAATACTCTCCAGCATAAAAGAAAAGGTTTTCCATGCTCATTGTTTCAATTCTAAAAGCTCTTTAATGAAATGTATTTGATCATATGTGGGTCTAATCTGTTTTTCTTTGCTGCAAATCAAGAGGAGGTCAGGTGGGCGGGGATTAGATATGAGTAACATTTGGGATTGGCCCAAAGGTTTAAAAATAGTCATTGAAGAAAGCCTTTGCAGATCAGCATTGATCCAGGTCACTAATTTGTGAGTGTGACCTCGAAGCTAAAGAATTAAAATTAGGCTAATCCTGGACAAACTTGTACATGTTGTGGGTATTTATAGGCTCAAAGACAGAATTAGAAAAATGTTTTCTCTGTGTGCATGTCCAGATTAAACCAAGCAGGCTGCACTTGTTACTGAAAAAAAACCTGTTAGTTTGACTGACTGAAAAAGTTTCTTTTTATTAATGGTACCTGCATTAACACTATAATATGAAATTTAGCGTGTACTGCATTGAATTATGCAGTACTGTGCAAAAGTCTTAAGACACTGTCTCATATCATTTTTTTTCCCTTGAAAATGGGAAATAAGTGGAGTGATTTATTGAACCATGTCCAAACAAAAGGCAAAAACAGAGTTTTTACAGTTCTATTGAGCCTGGAGTTGATATTTGATATGACCACCTTTGTTCTTCAACATAGTCTGAACACTTTTAGGCTTTCTTGTATTTTATTTAAGTAGTCTTCAGGAATACTTTTTTCAGGCTTCTTGAAAGACATTCAAAGCTCTTCTTTGGATGTTGGCTTCCTTTTGTTCTGTTCTCTGGCAAGATGATCTCACACTGCTTCAATAATGTTGGTCTGCATTCTGGAGGGGCTAATCCAGGGGTCTCAAACTCCAGTCCTCAAGGGCCGGTGTCCTGCAACTTTTTCATGTGTCCCTGTTGCAACACACCTGAATACAATTAGTAGGTCATTAGAAAGAGTATAGAACTTGACTGCATGCTGAAGTGGCAACCCCTAACCCTACTCAAGTAAATTTAAGTAAATGTAAGTGTTTGGAAAAATGTACTTCTAAAAGTACTTTTATTGCACCATGTTCATACACTCATGAGCTGCTGTAACATGAATCAAATGGCTGTATTGCCACCTCAGCATGCAGTCAAGTTCGATAGTCTTGCTAATAACCTACTAATTGTTTTCAGGTGTGTTGCAACAGGGACACATGGAAAAGTTGCAGGACACCGGCCCTCGAGGACTGGAGTTTGAGACCCCTGGGCTAATCCATGACCGATGCTCTTCCACTCTGGGTTTTTCTATCTAGATATGCCTTTACTGCTCTTACCTTCCAGATGGTATTGCATGGCATACGTCAGCATTTTCTCCCAGTTTCTCTTAATTAGGAATGGCTTCTTGATGCCCACCTTTACACTCAGACCATTTCTAATGAGGCTTCCGTGAACATTGAAGAGCCAGACGCAACAATGTCTGCTGAATGTTTCTCCATGGCTTTTGAGGACATGACATATTGTTCATCTGCTGTCAGGTCTGCCACTTCTTTTGTCTTCCATTTGTTCAGTTTCAACAGGTTCTTTAAGGACACACTGCATACTATGCCAAATTTTCAGCAATTAGCTCTTTGGGAATTACCATGTTGGTACTATTTTACGTCTCTCACACTGTGTTATCTTTGGCATTTTTTGTAGACTGAACAAAAGGAAATGGGGAAAAAATAATGTTTTTTCTGTCACATGCTACTAGTAACAAAGTCCCTAAAGATACAATTTAAAATTGGTTCTTTGCTAGGTTGCCTGTTATGTGTAGACACAGAACTGGTTCATCCCTTGAGTTGAGGGCTTTTTCTATGCTTGAAGTAGCTTGGAAAACTTTGAAAGTCCTTCAGAAAGCCTGGAGAACTGTTCCCCAAGTCCACAGAAATAATCCAAGAAAATCTGCTCTTTAGAAGCAAAATATCACTAAATGAGGGTTGGCTCAATACGTTTGCACAGCCCTGTAATTAGCATGTGTTTTGGCAACACAGCCATATAATGCATAGCTGTGTCTGGTGATGATGACGCTAGCGTAGAAAGTCAAAGGGTCACCAAATAGATTTCCAAAGGAAGACATAAATCGCAGCCTAACTGTGAAGCCACTGGAAAATACTGAGGATCACCCAGGTACATCCTCTAAACAGAGCATCTATAATAATCACTTTACAGAATAGCATATTGTGTTTATAAAAGCTATCTGCACTGACATACATTGGATAGAAATAACTTTGTGTGTGTGTTTGTGTTGTATGTGTCATCTTTTTTTAACAACTTGACTAGATTGGTAAACCCCTTGCGTCCCTCCCCACCACCAGAACCAGGTTTCAGTATTGTGTAATTCTGTTACACAAGCGAGGGGTTGTGATGCAGACCTTCTAAGTCTGTAAGCCACTTCAATATAAAAGGAAGGTGTTATACAATATCCATTTTCAGAGCCATGAACCGAAGCGTTGGAGGTCTGATTATTCTTGCAAATGACCCGCATTTGGGAAATGTGCGGTGCACGGTCAGCTGACATCAGGGCAATGCGTCATCAGTCTGTCGGGCTGTGAGTTTTTCAAAGGAGGAAACTGATCTGTTGTTAGAAACACTTCAGTCTTTTGTATCCTTTTGCTATGAAAAAACATGTGACGGGGAGGTAAATGTGAACAGCTTTCACAAATACAAGAGCCAGTGTCAGCCCTCTCTAATTTAAATTATTAAATGAAGAGCTTAAATCCAAGTTTTTTTTTTATGGGAAAGTTCATGTTACCATTCCCCCCTCCTTCCCTCTTTAAAATCTGCATTGAGCTTCCTGCAGGGTTTATAATGAGGGCCTGGTACACACTGTTCAACACTGTAAGATCACTGCGTTTGTATGTGTGAGCTCTTGTTGCATCCTTTGTTTGCGTGTGAAACCAGTTTGAGTGTGAGAGTCCTCATCACATTTAGAGCACATTTTTGAGGGTTATTATTAGATTTGCGCTAAGATTACACTGGAGAGTCAATATGTCAGTGAAGGGCCTTAGTATAGAGTACAAAAGTTTGTGTGTGTGTGAGTTTGTGTGTAAAGTTTAATAAGAAAATGTGATATTTCATGCTTCTGAGTTCTTTGAAAGAGAGGGATGGAGAAATGAGGTTGTGTGTGTGTGTGTGTGTGTGTGTGTGTGTGTGTGTGCGTGTGTGTGTGTGAGTGTGTGTGT
>VOQK01036951.1:14927-29013 GCA_015052645.1 Benitochromis conjunctus
AAAAGGAAAAAACAACAAAAAAAAAAAAAAAGCTTTGACAAACAGTGACAAACACAGCAGCACGAACACCTGAACAAAATCTAGTGCAAGAGCTCTGCAAAAAACAACCCAAATCTCTTTACACTCACCTCAGCTAGTTTTGAGGCTATAATTTGTGGGAAATGATCTCATTTTAATGTGAGCCTGTAATTTTGTAAGTATCCTTCACAGTCCGGAATCAATATTCAGGCTTAGGAAAAAAACGGCTGAATGTGAGTTTCACAATGTTATTACAGGCCTGTTGCATAGGATTGCATTATATTTGAACAGGTGCCGTCATGTCCACCTTCAGATGGTTAAAACGGGTCATCTTAGGTAAGAAGAGGAAGAAGAAAGTTTCTTGCCCAGTGCAGCTGGAGCTGCTTAGAGTAGCAGACATATACTGCATGTGTGTTATGTAACAGTTATTTTATAGCCTGAAGGCCTGACATAAACAGAATAGTTTGGCCTCCTTTCCACTGGTATATAAAGTTACATAAAACTTGATGGCATTGAATCAAGTGTCTGCTCCCCCCCCACACACACACACTTTTGGGGGGGAGGGGAGCTGGATTCGACTTCTAAGTTATGTAGGCCAATAACAAGCTGTACAGTATTTCTGCTGGAGTTCATGAGACCTACTTTTGAATATAAGTAAAGTACTTTAACTTATCTGAGTTTGAATCTACTTGGCTGAGGGCAGTTTTTGTGGCATTTCCATGTCCCCGTGTCTGTATGGGTTCTCTCTGGCTGCTTCGGCTTCCTCCCCCAGCCCAAAGGCGTGCATGTTAGTGTAATTGGTGATTATGAATTTGGTGTAGGTGTGAATGTGAATGGTTGTCTGTCTCTCTGTGTAAGCTCTGCAACAGATTGGCGACGCACTCAGGGTTTACCCCGCCTCTTGCCCTGTGACAGCTCTGATAGGCTCCAGCCCCACTGCAAACCTGGAGTGGATAAGTGGGAGAAGATGGGTGGATGGCTAGATGGATTATTATCACAGTTACTCGTTGGTTTTAGTGTCAAAAATGTGTTGTAATGCACTGTCACACGAACATAACACCTCTACATTCGTGCTAATTTACGAATCTTTGAAGCAAAGTAAAACTGGTCCTCCGTGTTCACCCGAATTCAGTGCAGCTCTTAGAAGAAAGATGGGAAAGGAGGAACAAAAAGCATCAAAATTTAACACTAAATGAAATCAACAGGGCAGTGCTTTCACTTTTACGCTGTGCTACAGTAAATTAAAACATATTTGCCGACAAATGAAGCATTTATTCACCTGACCTTAAGGGCATCTCTTAGAAGCAAAGTATAAAGTCCTACTCAATTCATTGTACCTGCATGATGGATGTGAATACATCTTTTGACTTTAAAATGAATAAAATTGTGCTCAGAATATAGGATAACTAAAAAATAAATATGCCATTGCAGAATGCTACCAGATTGAAGGCAGGACTATCTGAAAAAAAGGCTGACAGACTTGGCGTTTACCACTTTAGAAAAACTGCTGGAGGTGGTGACATGTCTTTCGTCCAGTATGCTGAACACTTACCCGAAGCCTTCGTTACTCACCGCGTCTCTGCGGATGCATACCCTGACGGTGCTGCAGAGGCTCGCTTTTATGGCGAACCGAGTAGATGTTGGACAAATCACGTTAGCAAGCATTGCCCTGTGTTCTTGGCCTTCATGCATTAATTATACCGCAGTTTGTGGTGTTTTTTTCACATGGTTGAATAAGTTATTTGTGTTGCTTTGCCTTGCAGACACAGCGCCACAGCACTCTTCGAGTATGATTTCTTCATTCTTTACAACAGAGGATGATCTGCTTCGAGTGACGAGCTCTTTGCCTTCTGCTGTGCCAGGCATTTAAATTTAATTGTATATCTGTTTTAATCTAGAGTTACTCACTCTGACTACTCCAGGAAACTTCAGGCTGCACGGTACAGGGAACAGCTGTGATTGGCATATGCAGGCGCTTATTTAGCGAGCGTTTTACTTGTTCTATTGGCAGAGCATGCTGCTTTTTTAATTATTTTTTTATTTATTTTTTTATATTGTACGATCATGCTCTTTTGATTACAGGAAGCCAAAATTGTGATTGAGATTAGAATTTTATATTCTGTCCAGCTCTTTATTCTTGTGATTCATGTTTTCTGTTTCTTATTTTGATATGTTCGTCTTCACACTCTGCTTTTAATGATTTTACCTTTTAACACTCGAATGTTTTTGGGGGGTTTTTTTTGTCTGTACTGAAGAGGACAGCATCTTCAGTGTTTATAATCACTTAAAATTGCTGTCAGTGTGAAGCTTTTGTAAAAGTAATGCTTTTTAGGCTTTTAGACACACGTCAGAACTATAATCCTGCCTTTTTGGTAGTTTTGTTAAACAGAGCAGATGCACAAACGGGGTTTTATATGCTGCATTAAGTGGAAGACAGAAAGACTGTCTCAGCCTAATATCTTTAGCCTGGCATGCAGCGTTACATAGAGATCACTCTGCTCCAAATACAACATGCTTGTTCTCATTTTACAGCAGCGTGATCGTCCACCAGTGGTTAGTTTGGAAGAAGGGTGTCATCGTCTGAAGATAAACTCGTGCTCTGTTGAAGATGGGTGCATTGCCACTAGCTTCAAGCTTCAATTGTGCTAATTAGAAAAAGGCGTAATGTGAAGGAAATATTATTTTTGTAAGCAAAGCGGATTATTGGCTTTACTTGTGATGCCCTTCATGAAGGGAAAATTTAAGTAAAAAGAGTAAATGGTGCTTCGTGTATGTCTGTGTGAGTGAGAGATTGAATATTGGTTGCATTGTCACTGGAAAGTCCTAGTGAGAGGGGCGGTCGTGTAGGATGTTTGTCCAGAGGTCAAATCCTGTCCTCTACCAACTGTTAATGGTGGTTTCTGTTAACCATAAAGTGGAAATGTGGCAGCAAGTTTCAGCAGGAAACTGCATTTTCCGTTTTTTCATCAGTGGTGCAGCTGTGACTGCCGGTGTGAGTCCTTGAGCTGATTTGAGGAGCTTTCATGGGAAGAGGAGCCGTAGATTTCAGTTATTTCTTAACTGATCACCAGTGAATGAGATGCAATGAGAGGATGATGATGATTGTGGTTTCCACCGTGCTGCTGTCAAATCAACTGCACTCCAGTCTGTCTTTCCCATCAGATATTTAGGGGGAAAAAATGAGCAAATACGAACAATGTCAGAATTAAAGTGAGCTCACAGGATCTTTGCTTACTGGTTTTCAGTCCCAGCAAGCCAGTCCATGATGTTTAGCTTGGTGATTTATGAAGCTGGGAAATCGACCTGTGGGACCAGTAAGTCGGCTTGGCTGGAGCTACCTGTTGTGTAATGTGCTGAGTAAAGTTATGCAAGGTGAGCTGGCAGGTGATCAAGAGTGAGCCCTGCTGTGATAATGCTACGTCTGGACTCGTCTGAGTGGGCGCGCACATTACTTAAAGCTTTCGTGTTCATCCAAGAGAAGGAAAAGAACTTAGGTGATGGTTTTAGCTTGTGCAGCTAAATGCAGGGTTTTTTTCCTTCATAATATTGCTCAAGATTTCTGCAGTAAGGATAAGTGGCTAGTGATGATCATATCTGTAGCAGTGAAACTTTACATATTAGTGATTAAATATTCGTGTTTGTGATAGAATTATATTGGTGTAAAACAAAAAAAGGGGGGAAAAAGAGAGCAAAACTTTGCTTTTACTGACCCACGCCTGGTAATGAAAGGCACATCTGCTCTGTGATCCTGTGAGCAACGTTGGTGTAATTTTTCTTCTGCTGAGAGCTGGACCTTTAAAAGCATCCTAGAAACTCCCACAGAGAGCTAAAGAGAGCTCTTTATGTCTCTCTTTGTGGCTTTTTCTCTCTCTCTGGCTTTGTCTGCCTGCACTGTACTTCTTTCTTTCATTTGCAGGTCAAGGTCCTCATAATGTCTCTCTCACAGTGCCTTAAAAAGCTCATATCCTGTCTTCTTAGAAAATTTAAATCCATGTTCTCATCGCCCGATTTTACGATAACATCGTATTTTTCCACACCTTCTCTTTGAGGGCTGCATGATTATGGCCAAAATGATTATCATGATTATTCTGCTGTTTCAGACATTTAAACTTTATCTTTCTTTTAACCTAGTGTTATTCATCCAGACTACAAACATACAAACGTCACGCTGTGCTGTGGATGTTACGGCTTGATTGGCACGTGGTCAAAGCGCTGATTTGAGTCTGTTTTGCATTCTATCAGCGAAGCACGCATTTTCAGTATCGCTCGATCATTTCATTTAACTGTGGGAAGCCAAAATGGTGATCGAGATTAAAATGTAATGAATTGAGGACCCTTACTCTCTTATCATTCAGCTTTGTTTGGATTTGAACCCCTTGCCTGCCTTTCCTGGATATAGCTAAAAGGCTTTAAGCAGTGTAGCACTAGTTTTTTATATTTATTTAGTGGGCTGAAGTGAAATGAGCTGTATTTTTGCCCACATTTCTATTTATTACAAGATGATTATCCTAGAAGAATGGATTACCTCTGCAGAGTTATCTTGTAATATTCTGGTCTGTCCCAGTGTGCATCAGAAGCCAAGAGTCTTTTATTACCTGACCGTGTGACAGATCAAATCTGTCGTGTGACAGATTTGAACCTCTGTGTTTTTAGGCATCGGTTCTCATCACATATAAAGATGAAATCTGGACTGGTACAGTTAAGGCATTTGAAGGATTTAACTACCTGCTGATTACAGAGCTAAATAATGTCTTATCTAATGGTTTATTAGTACTGTATAATGTGTGTGTGTGTGTGTCTGTACATATAAAGGATTGATGAAGTTGTGTGTCAGTGGGGCACAAAACGCTGTAGGTAGGTTTCAACATTTCAGACAACATAAAATTACCTGTATTGTGACACAGCGAGGAAGGCCGATGACAAAACCAATTATCCCTTACATCTTTTTTTTTTTTTTTCTTTTCTCAAACTGTGCTGAGAGGCACAAGGACCAACGAGCCATCACTTCCTCTTTCTTAAAAATTTATTTGTTCAGTTTGTGTGCGTGTGTGCTTACAGTCGTTTATTCTTGCCTGTTTTCTATATTTCAGGTGTGGAGTGCTGGCCATGCTGAGGTAGCAGCGGCCTTTTAGGTCAGGATGTCTGATGATGAAAATGAGTGGGTCAGTGGGAAGGAGAGAGAGATCTGTTACATCAGTGATGCGGACGAAGGCGATTACGGAGACGATGAAGATGAGGCTCCACTGGGTGAGTCACGTTAGTGGATGAAGACCATCTCACTTGCCTGTGTTGTGCATCTTCTACAAAGGTGCAAGTGAGTCGGGCTGAGGATCGATGGGTTGTTTCAATTTAAATAAACCAAACCGTTGTGACGTTCCGAGGTCAAGGAGCAAAACTTATCCTCTGAATTCATTAATGACAAGTACAAGTAGCCGTTTGACAAAAAATTAGTAAAGTGAAAAAAACCAAATGTGTGTGATGCAGAATTACAGTGGACTGAGGAACTTTTTACATTTATTCCTCACTGATCAAGAATTAACAGCACGTTACAAACGACTGCAGATTTTCCAGGAAATTTCACAGAATTTTTTTTTTTTTCTGGGTAAAATAGTTGAGTTTATATTTAATGAAACTAAACGACTGTTTGTCAAAGCAATAAGCCTCAAGAGGTTTACAGTCATCATAGAACAGCTAATTGCCATCATTAGGGACTTTTTGCTTTTTATAAAACAGTCACTACGTATACCTGATGAAGCCGAATAAAATAAAAACAAAGACGCCAAAGGAAAAAAAAACAGATTAAACGTCTGTCTTCAAAGCAGTGTAGTCCCTCTGGGATCTTTTGCTGAGTAGTTGCAAAACAACATGCAGAAACGGCAACGCACAGCACAGTGGGTGGCATGCTTAAAGATATGGGTGAGTATTAACATTTTTCTATCACGATGGCTTTTGTAAGTCTTGAAGGAGAGTTTGCGTTCCTCTTTGGTGGAACAGAGGTGTTTGACTATGACAGGGGTGTTTTAGTTTCACACTACCAGATGGAAGGATATTACTCCAGCTTAATCCAGTATCAGGACCCGGGAGATTGCAGAGATGATTTTATGCCCCATTGTGATATGCTTCTTCCCTCTAGGGTACTATTAGAGATTTGTACAGTGGTGCTTCACAAGCATAGACTGTATATAAAAGATGAGCCACAGATGTTTGTGATGCTTTGCTGTTAGTGGGCTGCCACCTTGTGATTTGTTTGTTTATTGGAGTCAAAATTAATCTCCCTCTCTTTTTCTTTGTCTTTTTTTTTTTTCTTTTTTTTTTTTCGATTAAAGCCTAGAATGCTATGTTATCAGCTAATGCTAGCAAGGTGCACCCATAGACTGTTATGGATGCACTGAATACAGAAATCTGGAAATGAATGCTGACTAACATACAAACAGAACATTATAATTTCACCTGGCAAAACTATGCCACAGCCTCCATTGGTCTGTCTTTTATAATGAATTTGAATGAAAAGGCAACAATACCACACATGCTTTCAAGAGATGTACTTCCTTGAGTGGAATTAGCAGAGGTGAGGCCGAGCAGACGGCTAGCAACTGCATACAGTGGCCACGCCCATAAATTTAGGCCCTTTAAGTTTAAAGACCTAAAGTAGCTTTAAAGAATAATCTGTAGCAGGCTGTAAACATGACTTATTTCCTAACATAGGAGCATGGTAAAAGAGGAGTCTAGTAGGATAGATTCACTTTTGGAGCCAGGCTCAAGTGGCCTTATCTTTCAAAGCCATCTGAATCTGCATGACTGTGAAAGTCAGCTATAAATATAATGACTAGTAGTTTTTAACAGAACCCAAAGACGATGCCACCTCAAACAGAGTTTATGGGTGGGCAGAACAAAGTTTAATTCTCTCTTTTGTTATTCAAGTCTGCATCTGACACAAATTACAGCAGCTACTTTCTCTGCTTTGTCATCTGACTCACATGTAAACTGACACATTTTCATAGAAGCCACTGAACAACTGAAATGACCCAGCAGCTTTATTCTCTGCGTGTAACCAGACCGGCTCTCCTCAGCAGCCTCTGCTGTTCTGTCCTCCCTCAGAAAACAAATCAAACTCTCATCTCCACCTCTTCTCTTATTTCTTCTTTTGCCAGTATGTGTTACATAAGCCGGTGAATCATCTATTAGCTCTATTAAATACAGAGGTGTGTGTGTGTTTTGTTTGTAGGAGGCATGATTTAAACTTTGATTGGATAACTTCGGTGACATAGTTTTTCAGTGACCTCACAAAGGGCAACGTTAATGTTTTTTTCCCTGTGGTATTTACATGTTTTAGGATTTCTACCAAAATCTAAAACCTCATTGTTAACTGATCTGACGTACTAATTTGTTGTTGTAAAAGCAAAGACAAAGAATGGGAGGCTAACTGAGGGAATAACAGTGTCCTTGAATTTTAATTCTGCTTCTTCCTTTTTTCTCCAGTCGTGATTTTGTGTGTGTTCGTGTGTGTACGTGTGTCATTAGAGGATGAGCCTGGGCTTGACATTGATTTTTGTGGGAACTTTTGAGCTTACAGTTAGGATTTGGGTTTAGGTTAAGGATGAGATTAGGAAAGGGATTATTTAAATGTGTGTGGTTGACTCCTTTTGTCTCAGTTTCTTTTTTTGTTTACCGCCCAACCATAATGACAGTATAATTGAGCACACTCAAAGCTAACCAAGTGCCCACTGTGTGTACACACAAACACTACAGCACGGGTCTCCTTCCTTGCCTTGGGAGTGCCTTTGCTCTTTATTTTTCTGCCTTTGGTTTTTGACCTTTAAATGTGCCTTCATTCCTTTCAGATCTTTGGTTTTGTTAACATATGCTATACAAGTGCTATATTTTAATTGATCTTCCTTGATGGCCAGAACCTGCAATATCTCTGCTCTCTTTGCTCTCTCTCCCTGTTACTGTAACGTCAGGACAATGCCCCTGCTTCCTCTGACAACTGACAAATCCAGTAAAGTTTATTCAAAAAGGCTCTTCATCCACAGTGCTGATAAAGAGGCGCCTCTAAGCCTGAATTTTGAATCCAATTGTGAACATGTGGGATTTGCCTTAAGGCATTTTTATTGGATTTATTTTGAATTTTTTTTATTTTTTTTTTATTGTATGCTAGCATTTAGGCACTCTAACTGTTAAAATGTAAATCCTAAAGTGTACAGTCCTGTGCAAAAGTCTTGAGTCAGCCGTCATTTCTGTATATTTTGCAGAATAGGAAATACATCCACTCTGGCTTCCTCCCACAGTCCAAAGACATGCACTTAGTGGGGATAGGTTAATTGGAATCTCTAAATTGCCCATAGGTGTGAATGTGAGTGCGACTGGTTATCTGTCTCTGTGTTAGCCCTGTGGCCTGTCCAGGGTGTACCCTGCCTCTCGCCCTCAGACAGCTGGGATAGGCTCCAGCCTTCGCGACCCTGACAAGGATAAGTGGAAGAGAATGAAATAGGAAATAGATGCAGCAATTTATTGAAATATGTACATGTAAATCCAGTATATAAGGCAAAAACAAAGTTTGTACAATTCTAATGAGCTTGAAGATCAATATTTATATGACTGCCTTTATTCTTCAACACTCTCTTGGGCAGCTTTCTTGTCATTTCTTTCAGGAATAGTTCTCCAGGTTTCTTGAAGGACATTCAAAGCTCTTCCATGAATGTTTCTGCCTTTTGTTCTGTTCTCTGTCACACTTCTTCAGTATTGTTCAGGCCTGGGCTCCGGGGAACAAATCCAAATTTTCAGGGCTGTCAGTTACTGTTCATCTGCTGTAGATGATGTTTTAGGCCTGATCCTTTTTTTGCCCTCCACTTGTCTGGTTTCCTAAAAACGTTTTAAGCCTATGTTGTACACTTTATGAAGATATACCATATTTCTGGCTATAAGCTCTTTGGAAATCACCTTGTTAGTTCAAAAATGCTATTTTGTGCCTGTCATACTGGCCTTTTACGTATATTCAACAAAAAGTAATACGTTTGTGTAACAGGCTGCTAGCAACAAGTGCCTAGGGGTACATGTTAAAACTGGTTAACTATATTTCTGTTGTATAGACACAACACTGGTCCATTCGATGAGTTCAGAGACGTTTTTATGCTTGAATGATTCATAGGTCAGTGTTAAGTGGCTTTAAACAAACAAAACAAAACATTCCTCTGAAAATGGTCATGCACAAGGACTGGACTGAAAATGAGTGAAAAAGCAGCCAGTGTTGAAAGAAAAACTTTGAAAGCCTGGAGAACTGTGGCTCAAGACCAGTTCAAAAATAACAAAGTCGGGTTCCTTGGAAGTGAAATATAAATTAGTCAGGGAGCGTCTCAAGACTTGCACAGTGCTGTACAAAATCTTTCGTAATATCTGCTGAATTTTTACATTTTGTGAATTTGTTCACCGGGAACAAAGCATCTGTTTAAAAAAACCAAAATGATCATGTCTTTTTTTTTTAAAGTTTAGAAATGACCTTTCTTGATTTAAGCAGAGTGAGAATATTGGCACCACTCTCATATCTCTATCCTACAAAACGTTCTTGAACACCCACTCTGCTAACATGAGGCTGTTTGGGTTGATATTACGTTGGCTGTGAGTGCACTGGATGCCTTAGGTCAGCACATTCGTTTAGCCTTTTCCTTAGTGTAAGAAGCTTTAAAGCAGCCTCATATCCACATACTGGTTAATTCAGGTGGGTAGTTTAGCTTAGCTGTTACATTACACCCAGTTGTTGTTGTTGTTGTTGTTAACTAAGAACTAATTACTCTCACCAACCAATTTTGTAAATGTTGTTTTTAAAAAAAAACAGCAATTTCACTTTTTGTTGTGCTTGTATTTATATGCTAAGTAAAAGTGAAGTTACCAGTTACACAGTTTATAGGAGTGTATCGGTATTCACATCTTACTCAAGGAGAAAGTAAATGAGTCTATTAATTTTTCTTCCTTTGTTCTTTTCCTCCAAAAGCCTGAAGCACCATTCAAGGAGATTCTTGCTGTTGCTTAACAACAGCAAGCTGGTGTTGAACTACACTTTAAGTCTCAGCCGCGGCTCTGCTCAGTCTAAAAGTGTGATAAGAAACAAGCTAAACAAGGTAGCCTTGACTAATTGCAGAGAGCTTCACTAATACTTTCAAAACTTGATCATTTCTTTAAGTAAAGAAGATGTTATATGTAGTTGGCTCTGTTTATTCCAGTGGTCAGTGGGGAAAATGCTTTTTGGCGTGTACTGTGGTGAGTACTGCATCTCTGCTGGTCTTCAGCTCTTTCAATAAGTCCTTGAATGGCCGAATCGGTCTTGTGAAATGAGAGATCTGGGAGTGGATAGAAGCGCATCGTGCTTGAAGTTTCTAGCCTGTGGAGACCTTTTTGGGCTTCTCATCACTGTGAGTCAGTGTTGGATAACCCTGTAATGTGACAGATTGCTTGTTATGTTTGGGCCTGAGCAGCAGCAGAGAACTAAGACACACACACACACAGAGGCTGTACATGTTGTCCTAATTACATCAGCAGGACTCTGTTAGATACAATATAGCTGTAATGGCAGCTCTGCAGTAATGTGGACTCTGAAAGAGTGTCTGTGTTTGTGAGGCAGAGGCCAATGGTGATGGACACTTAATCATCCACCAAAGGGGGTTCAGGTCCCTGTGCGTCCCTTCTTGGTCAGGCTTATAAAACATTTTACCACAACAGTTGTGCAACACTTTGTATAACTGACCCAGCATATCAGCAAACTTGGCAGACGCCTGAAGGCGACAGAACCGGCTTTGTGAGGTTACCTTAGGAGGTAAAAAGTCCTGATGGGTGAAAACAAGTTTGTTTAGAGTTTGTAAGCTGTAGCTGAATGTACAAGACTTTCTTTTTTTACTCTTGAAAGCATGTGCTCAACAGGTCACCATGACTCTGCTTAACATAGGTGACTTCTTTTCAACTTGATGTTGGAGTTGTGTTGTATGTACATGTATGTTGTAGGTCCGGGTGGACAATGTTCATATAGCTGGAAATCTTTTGTTACCTTTCAGTGAATCCTGCCTAAAAAGTGTCGGGTAAGTCGGGTATGTGTGACGGCGAGTGCGTTTGTAGTTGGTCTAATCCAGTCCTTTCTTGGTTTGGGCGATCGACCCACAGGAGAACTGTCTGATGGAGAAGACACATTTCCATGTTTATCTTCCCCACTTTGCAAGTCTATTTTGCTCCTGTGACATCGTCACCCCCCTGCTGCTTCCTGCGTCTGTCCCATAGTTACCATAACAACTGTCACCAGGACGCCAGCCCCCTCAGAGTTGTGACAGTTTACTCCTCCAGGTTTGACATCCCCCTTTTTTTTTTTCTTCCTCTTCTTTTCCTTCTTCTTCTTCCTCCCCTGTTTTCTCCTATTCACATTGTTATCTTTATGCTTTTGTCTCTTCTCTTCAACGAATTAGTGTAACTTTGTCCTCCTTATAGCTTTATGCTTTTAATCCTTGCATACACTAATAATTTAATTATTAGCTGTAAGGCATGTAAAAGAAAATCTGCTTTTAACCAGCTGCTATAAAGTTTCTCCATTCATTCGTCAGTAGGATTCTTTATCAGGAGGATGTGACTGGTTCAGCACATGCTGAGCAAACGCAGAACAAAGGAAGGAATGACAGACTGGGCGTGAGTTTACCAAGCATGTCACAGGACTATTAAAGAGAAAATATGTTAATACCAATGTACAGATGGAGTGTAGAATTAATTAGCAAAACTTTAAAGGATATTTTGGCATCAGGTTGTTGATATTGATCACAGAAATGATTCATTCTTGATATATTTTTTAGGTGACATTCACTGTTGAGCTAAACACATAAAGATGTACATAAAGAAGTATTTTTTTTACTTTTAATGTGCTTTTTTGACTGCATGAACTGATGAATAATTTGTCTTCTTTATGGAGAAGTTTGGGTTGTTATGGTGATCATGTCACTGGTACCACATAAAGCACATACAGTTGTGATATTACACTTTCAGCGTGGTATTTTTAGAAAAATCATTTGGAGTCATCACATGTGTGCTTTAATTTTGCAGTTTCTATTCTAGTGTGCTTCCCCTATGTAAAAGTGGGGAAAGTACACACATTATAATCTAGATATATAAGTTATTGTAAAAAAAATATTGCTTGAGAGAGATGGTAAGTCAGTTTTCATAGCACACCGAAGAGAGGCAGATGGGGAGAGAGGCTGTTGTTAATAGGCAGGTATATAACGACATTTCAATCTTTTATTCGTGTAGGTGGAAACGTGTTTGGTAGAGACAACAGGCATAACGTTTCTTCAGATTATTTTCTGAAGAAAATATTTTAAGCTTCAGAACAGCATCTGTGTGAAGACACTGGATATGAACACAAATGAATGAACAAGACTGATGTAAAGCAGTTTGTATTGTAATTGCAGGTTTTTACGTGCTGGCTTTGTGATAATTAGACATTTTCTTCTGGCCGCTGTGATACTTAAACTACTGCAATTTCCAGGTCACTCGAAGGTTCGTCTCGTTTACTTGAGATGTACCAATTTCTATATGTTTATAGTCGCAGTTCCCACAGTGTAGTCACACAAAGAAGAAGTGTCAAAAGATGTTTCTATCATATCAGTCTATCTATTCTTATAAAACCCTGTTTCTGGGTGTAAGCACAATTTTTATAGCACCAGCATAAAATCTTTTATGTAAAACCCATAAATTTAGTTTTGAAAAGTACTTTTAATCAATGCGATTCTTTCATTACTGCCTTTTGGGTAAAGTGCTTAGGCTGTTGAGAACAGCGATTAATGAAAAAATACAATAAAAAGCATGCTGACCCAGAAAACTCGAAGGAACATATGCACAATAAAACCCAAGAAAAAGAGGAGAAGGTAAAAAAAAAAGTATCTACAGAGGCCATTCTTCAAAAAGTGACATTGAGAAATGGACCTGGGGAGGTGGGACCACTATTCTAAAATAAAATCACCGTCTTCAGCAGCATGGCGCTGCAGGGATATCTGTTCTGGGTCAGGGTGTGTGTGTGTCTGTGTGTGCGCACGCGCACATCCACGCTTGTGTTTTTTGAGTCTGTGTGTGAACAGATTGCGGTGTGTGCGCTGCATGTTGTTAGCTCTGTTGGCAGTTCTGATGAAGCTGTCATGAGGTTTAGTCACATCTTTCATAAGACTCGCACACACACACCAGAGAGCAGGAGAGTAATAGTCTGTTAATTAGCCTGTTGCTCCCCTGCATGTGTGTAGGCGTTGCTAAGCAGAGCACGCTCCCCGTCGCTGTAGTTCAAACTGAAGAAAAAGAGGTAAGCGTGTTTCTCTGCGGCGAGTGTTACAGACACCTGGTGGTTTAATCGGCTACCTCATGCAACACATTGCCTGTTTTTTGCCCAAGCTGGACAAGTTAAGCATCAGGTACCTTTCTTTTGAAAGATGGACTGTGACTGTAGTTTTTCATTTCCAACGTCCTGAGAGAAAGAACAAATTTACATGGGGGGTAAAACTGCCTAAAAAAAAAAAGGGGGGGCAGCTTTGACTAAACCATGAATCTAACATAAAGTCTGAAATTGCTATACTGGAAAGATTTTTAGCCTCATTTTATGTTATTAAACCAATATCAGCTCTGTTAGCTTGCCTGGTCAGCATGATGTTTTCACATGTCACATCTGTTGACTCCATTCAAGGTTATACACCTGTTTAAATGAATCTAGCTGTCACAAAGCTAATGCTACATGCAAAAAAAGACAAAATCTCATGACTAATCTGGTTGTTTGTAACTACAGTAAGTACAATTGCATTTCCCTCTGTAGTGGAGTACATTTTAGTACGGGGCTTGGATTTTGTTGAAACTAAACCATGATTAAATGATGTTGTAGGATTAAAAGTAAGTAGCTGAAAGAAAAAATTTATCAAAGAGAATGAGCAACAGAAGACTTGCAGGAGGAGAAAGGGAGGAAAAAAATAAAAACGCATTTCATAACATCGTGTGTGTGTGTGTGTGTGTGTGTGTGTGTGACGTGATTAAGGGCGGTACAGAATGAAGTGTAGGAGGTGATACA